>PVIJ01007627.1:0-80950 GCA_004024925.1 Scalopus aquaticus
TGTTGAGAAATTAAAGTCACAATCTCATCTAAATCTAAAACAAGCAATTAAATTTGTCTTCATGTTACTAATGAAATGCAATCCAAATAAAATCTAAATACTTCATAACATACTGAATAAAGAAGTGGATTCAACTGTATCAGGTTTTAATGAAAGGCAACATCCTTCAAAGCTGTGCATCCAAAAAGGTAGGCACTAAACACCTGTGGCTATTTAGTTATAAAATGTGGCTAGTCCCAATTAAGATATGCTGTAATATAAAATGAAGACTAAAATTCAAAAGCTACATGAAAAAGATGAATGTAATATATTTCATTATTAATTTCAAAATATTCTATGTTGAAATTAAAACATTTAGAAGCTACTGATTTTATTAAAATAAATTTTCTTTCTTCCTTTAAAATATTTAATATCTCTACTTATTTGAAACTACATATGTGGCTCTCATCATAATTTTACTAAATCTTACTTACCTAGTAGTCAACTGAATTTGCCAAGGTCCTTGAAAGTGTAAAATGTGCAAAGTGGTGTGGTGTGAGGGAAAATCTTTTTAATTAGGTGAGTAGAAGAAATTCACTCTTCTGCTCAGTTATTTACTAGCTCAGAAACATGGGAAAATTGTTCACCTTACTCTGAGCTGCAGTTTCTTCATCTGTAAAATGGACCTTTTAAAGTGAGGTGTATTGCGGATTAATATAACATGCAATTGTCTTGTCATGTAATGGGTGCTCATTAAATTTTAGTGGTCTCTTCACTATCTTATTTTTTAAAAGGTCTGTATTTGTATTTTTATTTTCTAAGATAGAAAGAGCTAATATGCCAAAATTATTTATAATTTACACTTGGAGGTAACATCGCTATTTTTGCTTGGGGATAACTTTCAAGGGTGTGTGTGTGTGTGTGTGTGTGTGTGTGTGTGTGTGTGTGTGTCCATATAGATGTAAAAATAATAACATTATAAGGGGAACAGAAAAAGAGAAACCTTGTTCTACAAACTATTGTACTTTGTGGCATGATCTTGAATTGTATAGCAAAAATATGATTATCTGCATTACAAAAAATTCTTTTTATGTAATTTTTAATTACAGTTTGACATTTCATTGTGTGGATATATCATAGTTGATGAAGCTAATCCCCTATTTGTTGGCTATTTAGGCATTTTGAAGTTTTGCTATCACCAAAAAAAGTCAATGTCGAATGCCCTGAAATGACCTATGTCACTTCTATAATTATTTCTTTCAAGATTCTTTTTAAAGAGACAAAGATTGATTAATTTAAAAAGATTTTGATGACATATTGCTATATTGCCTTCCAAAAGAATTTATACACCAATCATGTATTGAAATGACCATTTTCATATTTTTTAATTTGATAAATTTCATTTATGTTTATAGGTAAAAATCTGAGTATTTAAAAAAATTTCATCGTTTTATCCTGACAAAAAATAATGGTGGCATCACATTGCCACATTTCAAATTATATTACAAAGCTATAGTAATAAAAAAAAGTATGATATTGGAATACAAGTAGACACACAGACCAATAGGATTGAGTTGAGCTCCCAGAAATAAACCCACACTTCTATTGGATCAATTCATCTATAACAACAGAGTCAAGAGCATATAAAGAACTCACATAACTTGACAATAAGAAAACAAATAACCCCAGGGCCTCCCTGGCAGCACAAGGGGTTAAGTTTCAGCACTATGAAGCTATCACAGCCACTGCAGCACAAGTTCTATCCCCAGTCAGGGAGCTGGCCCACATGAAGCAGCAGACCTCTCCTGTCTTGCCTGCTGCTCTCCTCAGCAGTGCATTTCAGTGGATCTGTCTGTTCTCCCCACTCTATCTCTGGTGAATCCTTTACTCCGCCTGCCCCCTACACACCTCTGGCCTCCACCCCAAATCTTGTATGAATAAATAAATAAATAAATAAATAATAAATAAATAAATAAATAAATAAATAAATAAATAAATAAATAAAAAGAAAACAAATAACCCAATCAAAAAATGGGCAGAAGAGATAAATGGACACTTCTTCAAAGAAGATATACAGATGGCCAACAAGCACATGAAAAAAATGCTCATCCTTAATTATTATCAGGGGAACACAAATCATATCATAAGGTTATACCACATCACAACTGTTAGAATGACCAATATCAAAAAGATGAATAACAACAAATGTTGGTGAGGGTGTGAAATGTTGGTAACAATGAAGACTCAACTCCTTGGTGGAAATGCCACCACTGAAGGCCCTGAGGGTGAAGGTACCAAAAGCACAGTAATCAGTAGTGTTGCTATTGTTCCAAGTGTTGCCATCACTTGCAGAAAAATGGCTGACAAAAGAAATCTACAAGAAGTACATAAAAAATTATATAAAATCAAATAAAGACAAACTTGAAGAACAGAGCCCAGAAAGAGTAAAACCTCTTATGACAGGAGCTAAAGAATAAATCAAGCACACCATTGCTAATTTCAAAAACTACCAGATCTTTGTTGGTGAAACATGGATACACATGGTATGGATCTGTCCTCCATAGTATGGCTCTATTAGACTACCATGTGGATGTTGTGACCTCCATGTATGATTTTCTTTAAGAATGGTTTAGAAATGGAAAAATATTAACAAATTCATCAATTGCTATGTATCTATCACCTGTCATCATGGTTATTGCATTTTATTCATACAACTGGGACAGACAAATGACTGATGTCATTTTGGGCTTTTCATTTATATTGACCTTGATTTATCTGAAGTGGAGGCATTGTTCTAAGAAAAACATGTCTTGTAGGCTGCCTGAAAATAAGTCATTTAAACTAAAAAAAAAAAAAAAAAACACAAAAACACAAATTCAAAGGGATATATGCAATCCTATGTTCACTGCAGCGCTATCTACAATAGCCAAGTTATGAAAACAACCTAAACACCAAAGGACACATCAGTGGGCAAGAAGATATGGTATATTTACAAAATGGAATACTATTGAACTACTGAATTATATTAGTAAAAACAAGATGAAATCTTGCCATTTATGACAACATGGATGGAACTGGAGGGGGTTAGGCTAAGAAGTTTTCATTAGTTTCTCACACATTTGTATTAAGCATTCACTCCCAGATTTCTACAACCAACCACAGTGACATCTATTCACCTTCAGCATTGCCATCATAATATTCAGCCACCCCACCTGTTAATGTGCTAGATGAACCATCTGTGCTTATTCCTTCACTCATGTACTAAGTTCCATTATTAGATTATTCTCATCAGCATCATTTTAAACATTCTCCCATTTTAAACAAAAAACTAAACAACAACATTAAAGTCTGGCCATATATCCTGGCTCTGGCAGCAACAATAAAAATCCTCAAGAATTGTCTGTTTATTGTCTTTTCTGTTTCCAAATCCAGCTCAACATGATATTTGTTCCCATTTAGTCTTATTTTATTGGTCTTTCTTATTAGTATTTGTTCAGTGGATCTCACCCTCTTCAGTTCACTCTGCTGACCATTCACTCTTCACTCGCCTACCAGGACAACACACTCACTTGGATTTCGTCATATCCCACAGATCTTTTCTTAGTGTACTTTTCTTAGAGTACTAGGTTCCTCCTCCTCTGACAGTGTGATGTCAATAGGCCCAAAGGATCAGTAATTGATCTTTTCCTTTCCTACTTCACTATTTTGTTGATCACATTCAAAACCATGCTGATGATTCATAAATATATAGTTTCAGCTCAGAAATCTCTCCTGAAACTCAAATCCATTGCCTATATGTACCACAATTTATTTGACCATTCACCTACAGAAAGATGTCTTGTTTGCTCCAAGTTTTGGCAATAATTAATAGATCTGCTATACATATCCATGTACAGGTCTTTATGTGGATAGATGTTTTCAACTACTTTGGGTAAAACCAAGGAACGTGACACGTGAAGTCTGAAAATGATTTGTGCAAGTGTAGATTTTTTTGGTATTTTCCTGCTTGATGTTCTCTGAGCTTCTTGGATCAGCAATTTGCTATCTTGACATTGATTTAGAGAAATTCTCAATTTTTATTGCTTCAAATACTTCTGTACTTGTTTCTTATATTTCTTTGCACATATGATATACCACTTGTAGTTGTTCCAACGTTTTTGGACGTTCTTATCTGATTTTTTTTTATCATTTTTCTCTTTATTTTTTAGTTTTAGAAGAATTCATTGTCATATATAGCCAATCTCAGAGATTATTTCCTTAACCATGCCCAATGTTCCAGCAAGCCCATCTAAGGCATTCTTCAATTCTGTTAAAGTATGTTTACCCTCTAGTCTTCTTTTTTGAATATTTCTTATAATTTCCATCTTTCTGCCTACATTATCCATCTGTTCTTGCATATTGTCTAATTTTTCCACTAAAACTCTCAGTATATTAATCATAGGTTTTTTTTTTTTAATTTCTGGTCTGTTAATTACAAGATTCCTACTTATTAGTTCTGATGCTTGCTCAAACTCTTAAAATTGTCAGTTTTTGCCTTCTAGTATGCCAAATAACATTTTTTTTTTGAAAGGCAGCTAAAGCTTACTGGGTAAAAGGAACTGAGGTAAATAGGTCTTTAATAACATAATAGTAAGGTGTGAGGGGAAGAGTTTTATTTTATTGTCTAATAATTAGTTTTCAATCTTTTGGTGAGCTTGTGCTCCTGGACAGTGGACTGTGAGCTTCATCAATGCTTCTCTGTCCACACCCCCAAACTCCCTTTGGTGGGACAGGATGGCTGGCATTAGGTACTTCTCTCCCCGTGGATGAAAGATGAGATCTGGCTAGAGTTGGGTATTTCTCTGACCCCAGGTAGGTTCTGATAAAACTCCAGAAAGTTTAGGCTTTGATAAAATAGCTTTTCCTAAAGACAATCCCTTATTAAGAATAGAGTGCTCTGGATTATTTCAAAATGTTTTCTTTTCCATTCCTCCTGCTAGAGGCATAAGGGAACTTAGATATTCACTGTGAGTTCCTGGTAGAACTTCTAGAGGGAAAACTCACAAAAGTGTAGGGATTCCCATATGACTAAGTCCCCTAAGAGTCTTTAATTCTCAGAGCTGCCAACACTCAACTTCCAGCAATTCACCAATTATATTAAAGTTTTTCTACTCCCAACTCTGGTTCCCTTGGAAGTTTCTGCTCATGGGTCTCTTCTCAGGTAAGTTGTGATTCTCTATATTGCCTTTTTCTCCAGTTTGAGGGGCAGTGGTTTGTCCTATGCACTAACTTCCTTGACATATCTAAGAAGAGTTGAGGTTATTCATTTTGTTCAGTATTTTACTTGTTGAAGAATGGAGTGGTAAAGTCTAAATTCCTTACATGCTGGACTGGAAATTATAAGTCTCTGTTGACTCTTTAATGATTAAAACTTGCTTGAGAAGCCAACCTATTAGATTGTTTTATTGTTTATGTCATTGCATAAACATTAAACTTTTTCTTTATGATTTGACTGAAGGTAACATGTTTAAACAGACCTTCCCCCATTCCAAGATTACTTAATATTTCCTTCTATTTAATACTTTTCTGTTTTTCTTCAGAAAATTTAATGTAACTGAAGTTTATTGAGTCATGTGGAAAAAGAGATCTAACTTTATTTTTCATTTACTTTTTATTTAGTACTGTCTTATAAATAATCCAGTCTTTCTCCAGTATTGAAACTTTCCCCTTATAATAAATTAAACTACTTATAGAGAGTTTCTGTTTTCTATATTTCTATTTTGTTCCCCATTGATCTGCTTCATATTTCATGGCATATAAAACTCTGATTTATTTTGATATTAAGATATATATTTATATTTGTGCAAGTTTCGTTATGTTTCTATACCCAGTTATTCAGTTTGACATTTTGGCTGATGTTAGAAGCCAGTTTTTCTAATAAATTTTGAAATAATTTTTACCAGTTCTTCATTTGCAATCACATTAAATTGACAGATCAATTTTAATTAGTCACAGATATTTTGAAATCAAGTCAACTGTTGCTTAAAACCAAGGATCTTTTAATTGCCAAAAAGCCAATTCACACAATTTAAAACTATCCCCTAGATATTTCAACATTTTTATGTCAGAGCTGTAAAATATGTTTAAAATATGCACACACTAAGTTGTGCAGGTGCGAACATGCATGCATAACCATCAACATGAAGTCCCACAAGGCCTAATAACTAGAACCAAAAGGGGAAATTACCATCAAAATAAGGGTAGATATTGGTAAGCTAGAAGTCCAATCAATATTATAATTAAACCTATAATTCACTGTGCTAGGTAGGACAGTATATTTACACGCCTCACTACCACCAGTCACAGACGACTGATGTCCACCACCTTTCTTTATGTCTGTATTTATTCAAAATCGCTCATTGACTCTTTCTTTCCTCAATGAAACTTCTCCTAAAACCTCATTCAGTTTTATCAGTGCTTCATTTACTGCCAGCATATTTATAAAATAGTCTCTTCAGTTGACACTTGCATGCAATTTTCATTTGGTCAGGGTACAAGTGATGCATATTCATCTTATTTTCTACTTACTTTTCAGTAGTGTCCATAGACTGTGATGTGAATCTTAACTCTTTTCAGAGTGGCAAAAGGTTCCATGAAGGAAAAGCAGAAATTGAGTTCAGATTCAAAGGAAGGAAGGGAAATGAGCTGTGAAGGATAGGCATAAGTAGAAGGGAGCCATTACAACTGCAAAGGCAAATTCTTCCAAGTTTTGGAGCTGCTAGAAACAGCACAATCTCAACCAACTTGGAGTAAAGGCAAGTTGAAAAGTCATGGAGCAGCCCAGTTACTTGATTTATTTATTTTTTAAGTTTCAGGTTTTTATTTATTTATTTAATTTTTGTTATTTTTATTTGTGTCTTTTACATTACTGTATATTCCCCGTAGGTTTCCCACCACCAATTCACCCGTGAACCCTCACCACAGTCCCCTGTGCTCCCCTCTCCCCCGTTCTGAGCCCCAATCTCCCCCCCTCTCGCTGATTGACTTTCTTGTATTTGGTTCCCCTATATTTCTGTTATAAGTGAGACCATTCGATATTTTTCTTTTTTCCTTTTGGCTTATTTCGCTGAGCAAGAGCCCTACTAGTTCCATCCATGTTGCTGCAAATTGCACGTGTTTACCTTTTTTGAATGCTGAATAGTATTCCATTGTGTATATGTACCACATCTTCTTGATCCAGTCATCTATTTTCGGACATCTGGGTTGTTTCTATATCTTTGCTATTGTAAATAGTGCTGCAATAAACATACGGGTGCATGTATCCTTTTGGATTAGTGTTTTTGTGTTCTTTGGGTAGTGTAGCAGCCTAGACCCCCATGTTGTTTTGACAAGGTCACTTTATGGGTGCAGAACCTTCAAGGAAGTGTTCCCATAAGTCAGGATGCGATATTTCTTCTTGCAAATAATTTAAGCATAATTTCAGGTGAGAACAATAATTAAGTTTCTCCACCATGCCTGCATGCGCTAGCCTTTCTCATTAGATACTGGCAGGGAGATGTCCTTCTGACAGTGAAGTGTCCTTGCCTGGTCAAGGGTTAATGTTTTGAAACAAAGAACATTTAATCCCTTCCCCTATTTCCCTTCCTTGCCTTGAAAAATCGTATAGTTCCTTAGATTATTTCCTCCAGAGATTAGCATAAAGATGTTTCTTTTATTAAGGTCTTAGTTTCAGACAATAGGTATTGAGACAGCAGCCTCCACCCTAGGCCTAGGGCAAAGGTTGAAGATTATGTCCTGTACCTTGCTGGAATTTACATCAGACAAGAGACATTTTTCCAAAGTTCCTTGATTCTCCTCAAAGTATGTAATTGATTATGCATCTGAATATCTATAATCACCCTGCCATTGTCAGTAGTTAATTTTTCTTATGCTTTAAAAAACCCTGTTCTCAAAAAATAAAGTGGAACGGCCTGATCACACTCTCTGTTGTGTGCTGTCTCTCACTCCCCACCTCCTTTCCCCCATGCAACTCAGTGCCGTGTACGCTTTCCCCACCACCCCCGGGAACCCAACCTCTGTTGGAGCCAGCCTCCGACAGGGTAGATTCCCAAAAGTGGTACTGCTGGGTCAAATGGTAACTTCACGTTTATTAATTTGAGGAAACGCCATACGGCTTTCTGCAGTGGTTGGACCAGTTTGCATTCCCACCAGCAGTGTGGAAGAGTTCCTTTTTCTCCACATCCTCGCCAGCATTTCTTGTTGCCTGTTTTTTTAATGTGCGCCATTCTCACTGACATGAAGTGGTATCTCATTGTGCTTTTGATTTGCATTTCCCTTATTATAAGTGCTGTTAAACATTTTTTCATATGAACAGCCAAGTTACTTTACAAGAATGCAGTCAAATTTATCTCCCACAAATAAAATCAGCCTGATAATAATCCTTCCCCCCAATAAAAAATACATACATAAATACATACATACATACATACATACATACATACCTCTCCCTCTTCCTTGATAAGGTCTAAAATTTCTTTAACAAAGTTCAGATGGGGAAGGGAAAGAGGATGTTTATTTTACAGTTAGAGACTTAAAATAAAACTTCACCATGACTAAGTTTCAATTGAAATATAATTAATTATTCTATCAACATGTAAATGATATAGTATTAATTTTTTTCTGTTTCATTGTAAGGTGAGAAGAAACAAAGGAAGGAGAAGAAGGGGGGGCGGTAGGAGGAAGGGGGCTCTTAGGATACCAAAAGGTTTCAGGACAAACACATGACCATCCCCACAGAGATGTAGAAAGGAAACTTAGGATAGGAATGTCTTAGAAGCCATCTAGGACTGAGTGAGGTGAGAAAAGCAGAAGCCTAACTGATAAGTTTGGGTCAAAACACTTCTAAGGGAAAGAATTCTATGTGGTAAGATATAAAGGTTTCTTGTTAATCGTTTCTTAAAATCTTTTGTTATTCATTCCACATAGAGGAGGTTCATCCACAGGCAATTTATTAAGAAGTTTAAGAAAACTATCATCGTATTTATTTTCTTCCATTTCAAGGTAAAAGCATTTTATTTTAAATGTACTATAAGTGTGTTCTTTCAGTCATTTCCCTTACTTTTAGAATATATATTCTTTGGAGAGCAGTTTGAGGTCAATATAGTAAGATAAAAAGGATGTCTCCTAATAAATTGTTCCTCAGAAATTTCATACAAAAAACATTAAATGAGGTAGACTATTGAGCCAAGGTGGCATTTCTGGGTGTGTTCATTAAATGAATTTTAACATAGAATTTATTCTAGAGAACATGGCCCTGTCAAAACTGAATTTTAAATCACGTTTGTCACTTAGAAGAAGAATGTTATTCTCAGGACACAACCAAAAGTATATTTCCTAAAAACTGACCATGTTTTAAAAAACTTACAAAACAGGGCCTCCCTGGTGGCGTAGCGGTTAGGCACTGTGTTGTGGAGCTGTCGGCAGCGGCGGCGCGAGTTTGACGCCTGACTGGGGGAGATTCCCACATGGCGCAGCAGACCTCTCCTGCCTTGCCTGCTGCTCCCCTCAACAGTGTATTTCTGTCGATATGCCTGTTCTGCTCCCCACTCTTGTTTCTGGTGAGCCCTCTTGCCACCCCACTCCTCTGGCCTATACCCCAGCTTGTATGCATAAATAAATAAATTAAAAAAAAAACTTACAAAACACATTTTTTATTCAGCATAGGGCAATACCACAGTGAATTGCAAGTAACATAATTCCACTGTAATCAATTATTAGTACTGATTTATAAATTTCCACTGAAGAGGAGTTTCATATCTTGAAATGAAAATTCATAGTTAACTAAAAATTCATGTTTGAAAACTATTTCTTACCTGTGCAGCAAAGAGCGTATGATGTTCAACCTTATAAAAATCTTTAAAACCATTATTCAGAGAAATTGTTTTGGAGAAAAAAAACTTTTCTAGTAAACAAGCAGTCAATCTAAACATTTATTAATTGACATTAATTTTTTAGTGACTATGAAAACAGCAAGTCAGAAGGAAATTAGCCCCCAATAAAGATTAAAATTTAATGGCAAAATCTATTTCATTCAATTAATTTTATCATCTCACCTGTGTATGTCTTCTAACTGCATATCAAAATCTTGGAGTTTCTTTTTATATTTTCCTGTAAAGTTACAGAATTCATTAAGGACTGAAGATTTCAAGTCAGGATAGGGGCACTCCAACGTTTCTAATTCCCTGGGCAGTTCACTAAGCTGATAGCTTCTTTCTTTTGAAGAATGATCTAGTATCTGTAAAAAAAAAAAAAAAATATATATATATATGATTATTTTAATTAACATGAGTGACAAGTTGATAAGCAAATTGCTATCTGCATCATACTTACTTTCATACTCCAGTCTGAAAGATCATTTTCTATCTTCTGTTGCTCCAGGCTAAGTCTTTCAAAGACAGCTTTCAACTGTTTTTTCACAGAGTCCACCTATAGCACATTTAAAATGCATAGTATACAAATAGCTGTGATTCATCCAATACTGATACTTAAAAGCATAGGACTTATTCTCAAAAACCAATGAATAATGAAAAATTAGATAAGGGACAGTCCCTTTGAGGGGCCATAGGAGAGGGTACGAGAAATGCCATGGCCAGGCAGTGCTCAAAGGAGTCTCAGCAAGGCTCCCTGTCCTAACCTAGAAGTGGGCCCAGGAAGTAAAGTGCGGTCACAGCCATTCTGCACCTACATTTAGGTTTTGTCTGGGATAAGGCAAAGAGTTTACCTCTGTTTTAATTACTCTTTACTTCTCTTATATCCTTGTCTCTAATCCCCAGGTGAACAAGGATTGTTAGTGGCATTTTAAAATTATTATTCATAAAAGCAATATAACAACTCTACATAATAACTGAAATATAACTTGAGACAAATACCTAAAACCCAGTATTTCTTGCAATTATTATCATGCATTTTATGCACTAGTCAAGGGACTATTTTTTTTAAATAAATTTAAAAAAATGGATAAGAAAGTACCAGGGAGAGCTAAGGGATATAAAAACAGGATGATATGATAGGGAGTGACTTTGGTTTCTCTCATGTGGGTAATCAGGGAAGGAAACTCATGGGAGAAGACATTTAAACTAAGAGATGAGCTAAGATCACCAATGGGACAGAGGAAACAGCCTGGTGTGTGAGGAATAACAATAAGGCCATGAAATGACACATGAGGGGTCCCAAAATATAGGACAGAATTATGGTCCAGCAAGAGCCTTCAGGGGACTCACCAAGGGATGGCTTGATGCCCCTACATGGGAGGCAGGATCTCTAAATATATGGGAGGAGGGGCAATAATGAAAGCTGGATACCAGCAATGAGGCCACTGTAGGATTCCAGCTAAGAAATGAGCATAGACACACAAATACAGTAATGTATCTAAAATAGTAAGCAAACAAAATGTGCTGTACCTTCTATTTACATATATACAAGATATGCATGTCTGTGTGTGTGTTTTTATCTCAGATTGTTTTGTACTGTCCTATTGGTACAAAAATGAAATACTACATGATTAACAATAAAGGTAAGGTAATACACTGACCTCTTCCAGTATTTTCACAGAGTTAAACTCAGTATGTGAATGTGAATGCTGTAAAATGTCATGTTGTCTATACTTCAGATCTGCTCTCAACTGATGAATAGGAGTTATTACATTTTCAAGATATGTGCACCATTGTTCTGATAGCTCTTGTTCTGTGATGAAACAAAATTAAATCAAGGTAACACTATTATAAGTTTCTCCAAGAACAGGTCTTTAGAGTGCAGATTTATTTTTGGATTCCTTTAGTAAAAAACAAACAACAGTTAATATTAAAAGGACATGAAGTGAGTTCATCTTCCAAACAAAAGTTCCTTTTTATAGAGGATCAAAAAATAAAAACTCACCAAAATTTATAAAGTCAGCAAGACATTCATTGCCAATGTTCTCTTCATTGAAAAATGATTTTATTTCAGATTCCATTTTATATCTGAAATAGACATTGTCTCAATCAGTTTTGTTACAATCATTAACACACACACACACACACACACACACACACACACACACACTCATATTTGTACTGCTAGTTGTTTTTTCAATCTAATGTACCTTCATTCACTTGTTTGTTTATTCAGGTCATATACCAAATTCCTAAAGTGGATTGGATACTTGAAGCATAAGTAACACTCCAGGCTAAAGGAACACAGTGGGCAAAGGCAGGTACATGGCAAGTCCTAGCACTGCTTCACATGGGGAGAGCTCAGGGCATTGGGAACCACTGAGAAATATTAAGCTGACCTCACCTGCTCAGCAGATCTATGTTTCAGAAAGATCCTCAAGGCAGCAGATGGAGAACAGTCTGGAAGGATGGGTGATCAATAACAATGGAAAGTGAAGAGAAGAGATCAGGTAGACCTGGACCAAAAGGAAGCTATTTTAAAAGTTAAAAGATGATGAGGTCCTATTGTGTTGAATAAACTAAAAAGCACATTCAAAATAAACTAGACCATTGTCTCATACCATACATAAAAATTAATTCAAGATGAATTTAAGATCTCAATGTAAGACCTGAAACCATAAATCATATAGAAGGAAACACAGGCAGTAAGCTCTTCAATGGTAGTTTTAGCAATGCCTTTGTAAATTGACTCTAATGACAATGGAAACATAAACAAAACAAACAAAAATGGTATTACTAAAAAGCTTCTGCAGAAGAGGAACCATCATCAAAACGGAAAGACAATCTACTGACTGGGAGAAGATATTTGCACATCATATATCCAACCAGGGGTTAATGTCTAAAATGTGAAAATAGCTCATGAAGCTCAACAACAGCAAAATAAATAGTAAAAAATGGGCAGAGAATCTGAATAGACATTTCTCCACAAAGTCAGACAGATGACCAAGAAGCACATGAGAAGATGTTCATCATCACTATTATTAGGGAAATGCAAGAGTCCCTGAGACTCCAACTCATACCTGTTAGAGTGATTATAATCTAAATGACAAGAAACAATAAGTATTGGTTAGGATGTGAAGAAAAGGGAATATTTGTACATTGTTGGTGGAAATGTAAACTGATGCAACACTATGAGGTATAGAGATTCCTCAAAAAATTAAGAGAAATACCATGCAATCTAGCAATTCCACTTCTGTGTATTTATCAAATACAAAAATGCACCTCTGTGTTCACTCAGCATTGCTTATAGTAGTGAAGTTATAGAAACAATCCAAGCGCTCACTGACAAATGAATGGATAAAGAAGATGTGGCATATAGACACAATGGAAATGTTTGATTTCACTCATGGGGCAAATAAATAAACAAAGCAAACCACAATGAGATACTACCTCACACCAGAATGGCACGCATTAAAAATACAGGCAACAACAAATGCTGGCGAGGATGTGGAGAAAAAGGAACTCTTCTACACTGCAGGTGGGAATGCAAACTGGTCCAACCACTATGGAAAGCCGTATGGCATTTCCTCAAACTGCTAAAAGTGGAGCTTCCATACAACCCAGCAATACCACTCTTGAGAATCCACCCAAGGACACAGAAACACTATTCCCAAAGGATACATGCACCCGTATGTTTATTGCAGCACTATTTACAATAGCGAACATATGGAAACACTCCAGATGCCCAAAAATAGATGACTGGATCAAGAAGATGTGGTACATATACACAATGGAATACTATTCAGCATTCAAAAAAGATAAACACATGCAATTTGCAGTAACATGGATGGAACTAGAAGGGCTCATGCTCAGTGAAATAAGCCAAAAGGAAAAAGAAAAATATCGAATGGAATACAGGGGAACCAAATACAAGAGCGACAATCAGTCAGAGAGGGGGAAGGATTGGGGATCAGAATGGGGGGAGAGAGGAGCACAGGGAACTGTGGTGACAGTTCATGGGTGAATTGGTGGTGGGAAACCTACGGGGAATACACAGCAATGTAAAAGACATAAATAAAAATAACAATTAAAAAAAACTTCAATTATTATAAAAAGAAAAGAAACAAAGTAAATGAAAACAAATTTCAATTCAGAGGACAGACTGGTAATTACCAGAGTAGAAAGGGGTTGAGGTGGGTGAAATGAATAATGAGGGTAGTGGTGGATAGAAACTAGTCTTTTGGTGGTGATCATAATGTATTGAAGGTATATACAGATGTTGAAGTATAATATAATGTTGTACATCTGAAAAAAATATAATTTTACAAACCAATATTACTGCAATAATTTTTTTATAAAAAAGAGATGATGGGGCCTTCCTGGTGGCACAATGGGTTAAGTGCAGCGCTGTGGAGCTGTCAGTGGCTGCACGCGAGTTCGATGCCCGGCCTGGGAGTTTCCCACATGACACAGCAGACCTCTCCTGTCTCGCCCACTGCTCCCCTCAGCAGTGTATTTCAGTCGATCTGCCTGTTCTGCCCCCAACTCTGTCTCTGTCTTCATCAGAGACCTGCACCCTAGCTTGTATGCATAAGTAAATAAATCTTTTAAAAAAAAGAGATGATGAAGTCCTGGACTAGGGAAATGGGATAAAAATATATTTTATTTTTAAACACTAATAAAAATAATAAATCTTAATCTTTTACTGTTATTTAATAGTGATTTTTGAGTAAAACAATGACTAGATGTAAATGAGCATCCAAAAATACTGTAATTTACCCTTTGCTTATGGCAGATTTAATGAAATCATAGAAAAGTTTTGATTTATTATGATTATTAAAATACAATACTAACAGTGGTATAAAGTAAGAAACTAGCAAGAAGTATAACTAATATAATGTTTGTTTTCATTTTTGCATGTAAATTTTCTAGCCCTGTCTACATGCATATATATTTTAAGTATTTGTAATTATGGCATATTTAACATTTATGTTAGGAGTACTGGAACAATATTTTAATGAATATTTCTGAATAGTTTTTGTAATTATTTTAATGACTTCATTGGTTTCCATTTTATATATGTACAATTATCTTCTAAAGCAATTCACTAACATGGAACAGGAGTTTTTGTTATATTTATAAAAGAGGGATGCTACTGTAAATGACACTTCACTGTTTACTTTTTGGTATGTAGTTTATGCCAGAAAAATCTTAAAAATCTTATTTTTAAGATTATATCTGAGACTGTTATATGACAGACGGGCACATAATAATAGAGTTAAAACAAAAGTTATTTTATAATGGATTTGTTTAACCAAATACATAGCACTTAAAAACCCTCTGGATTAGCCCCCTTATATTTTCATCACCCAAAAGTCCATAGTAGCACCTACAAAGCATCAGAAGACTGATTTTTTTCAAAAAGGTAATTCCAGTATGCTCCATCCTGGACTTCTAGGTTAACTCTGACAATATCCAATATCTACAAAGAACTTATACAACTCAACAAAAAGAAAACAAATAACCCAATCAATAAATGGGTAGAAGAGCTAAATATACACTTCTCCAAAGATGACATTACAGATGACCAACAGGAACATAAAAAAGTGCTCAACATCACTTATCAGGGAAATGCAAATCAAAACCACAATGACATACCACCATACTCTAGTGACAATGGTCCATATCCAAAAAAAAAACAGAAACAACAAATGTTGGTGAGGGTGTGGAGGAAAATGAACCCCCATAACTGTTTGTGGGAATGTAAACTTGTCCAGCCCTATGGAAAACAGTATGCATGCAGTTTCCTCAAAATATTACAAATAGATCTATCATGGATCCAGCAATTTCTCACTTAGGTGTCTAATCCATGAGTATAAAATCACTAATTTGAAGAGATATATGTATTCCTATGTTCACTGTGCATCATTTACAATAGCCAAGTTATGGAAATCATCTAAATGCCCATCAATAGAGCACTGAATTAAGATGTGATATATGTACACAATGGAATACCGCTCAGGTATAAAGAAAGGATGGACTCTGGCCATTTGCAACAATATAGGTGAATCTGGAGGGAATTATGTTAAGTGAAATAAGTCAGAAGAAGAAAGACAAATACTCAATGACTTTACTCACATGTGAAACACAGAGAGAAAAGCACAAAGGAACTGACAAAACTTAATTCAGACAAACCCTAGAAATATGACTGCAGAATTAAGGCTACTAGAGGTGGGGAGAGGATGCCTTGGCTTAGGGTAAAGGACCATGTGTACTTGTATGGTGGGGTTGGTATTGTAAAATACATCTGAGGAGGTGTGAATTTATTCCCCTAAATCATGTACAGTGTTATAAACCAAAGTTATCTCAATAAAGAAAATTTACAAAGCATACTATATAAATACCACCATTATTCAACTAGTGCAGATGCCTGAAATGGAGGAGAAATACCTGATTTCTCACATTGCCTTGAACTTTGAGAAATTTATGTTTCAAAGATTACAATTAATATTAAGTATACAATGATTATTTTGTTTTAATTCATCTTGAAGTGACTGCTGGAAATATTACTATGAGTCAGAAATCTAAACTGAATGAGTCAGACACTGCAGTTACATTTAAAAATCACTGACCAACTTGAAAACCTTAGTCTATCTGTTCATTTATTTACTGAAAGTATTTAGAATTGTTCTTCCAGGTATTCTGCAATTTAACATGAATATGATGGCATGTTTGCCCTTGAGAAGTTTACCAACTTATAGGTAGAAAAATATGTAAACAAAACATTATATTCCAATGTACTAAGTATTTTATAAGTAAGAAGAGTATGAGTGGGGATATAGAAGAGAAAATGATAAATAAAGATTATCTTTTTTTCTAAGTAAAGCAAAAGCCATATAAATGTACTCATTGGATTCCAAATTACAGTGAGAAAATGAAAGGATTTTAATTTGTTTCACATTCAAACTATCATATCACTTTGAATTTTGATTATAGTGATTTAATTAACATGGAAAGTTAGTTAAAGAATAGCTAACTAGGTGCCACTCTTAGTAACTCCTACATGTTCTTAGTGAGATTTCCCTCAGTTCTTACCTGACTTCCTTTAGCCTTTGGTGTTCATGCCACCATACTTGTTTGTGTTGTTTTATGAGTGCTTGTTCTTTAGATATCTTTGAAGCCTGCACTGTTTTTCTGATCTAGAATTAGAGGAACAAAGGAAGAGCAATTTCAATGTTTTCTAAATATGTTTTTCATAATAGAAATGTTTAATCTGTGTTTTCCAAGTTAAATACTCTTTTTAAATCCAATATGTGCCTCTTCTAACATAAAGTCCACCTTAAAATCGGTAGTGTACTCAATGGAATACTATTCATCTATCAAAAAAGATAAACTCATGCAATTCACAGCAGCATGGATGGAGCTACAAGGGATCATGCTCAGCTAAATAAGCCAGAAGGAAAGAGAAAAATATCGAATGGTTTCACTTATAGCAGGAATATAGGGGAATCAAATAGACATTCAGTGAGGGTGGGGGAGGATAAAGACTCAAAACAGGGGAGAAAAGAGCACAAGGGACTATGGGGACAGTTCACAGGTGAATTGGTGGTGGGTAACCTATGGGGAATATGCAGTAATGTAAAATATATAAATAACAACAATAATAACAATAATAAAATCGGCAGTGTACTAAAAAGCAGGGAGGGGAAAGAATGTGACTTGTAATACTGACCAAATAAAGAACTACTTCTAAAGTTTTTTTTAAAGAAAGATGAAGTAATTCTATTTTCATACATACAATAAATAATGCCTTAATTCATATAGCCCCAGGAAGTTTACACGTAGAGACAGAGATGAGATAGATAGATATCAATACCTATATAGCTTTTTGGACACTTTTCTTCCCCGTCAGGCATCATGAATATCATTATCCCTTCTTTATATATGAAAATACTGATGTTTAGAGAGGTTAAACTCATAAAATTTATAAACAGAATCACATAGAACCATAGCGTTGGGACTGGTTTTTAATCTGAGCCCTCAGTCAAGGTGGGGAAAAGTCATTGTATAATTTGTTAGAATATCTGGTATTAATCTGAATTTTAGACTATACTAGAATATGATCTTGAGCATATATGTTTAATCTTTCAAGTTCATGACTTAATAAATAAAATGAAAATTTTAAATTTGGCCAATATATATATTTGCAAGTTCTTAAATGCTCAAAAAAAAAAAAAGTGTTGAAACCCAAATTTTCAACTAAATATAATTCCCCTAAATTTTATTTTTTCAAATGTGGCACATAATTAATAATTAGTATTCTTGGGTTTCTGTGGATAAATTGTGTCAGGATTGGGTCTGTTTGCCTTAAGAGCCATTCCTCTGTTCCTCATCTGTTTCATGTCACAGAACAACCTATATTTCTCAGGCATGCCCATCAGTGGCCTTCCAAACAAGTTCAGCCAAAGGGAAGAGACATTGGTGGTCAAAGACTGAAGGGAGAGAGCAAAGAGAAACTGAGGGATTTACTCTTCCTGCCTTCTGTAGTCCAAGCTAGTTCTCTAGAAGCATCTGCATCTTCTCCACTGTTCGAACTTTTTCTTGACAGTTTTACTATAGTTTTTTTATATGGTCCCAAATATCTCTGGGTAACCTCTACCATGGGTTGTAGTATGGTCTTTTTATATCTGTTCCTCTGACATAGGGATAGCAATGACTTCCTGCTGTTGTTAATCCCTATATTGCGTCACAGTCCTGTGGCTTCTTCGCTCTATCACCTGGGTAATCACTTGTAATCATTTCCTGCATTAAAGACCCATTTACTCTAAGTCCTCAAGTGGTGTCTGTTTCCTGGCTATACTCTGACTGACAGTCACATGTACTCTGAACTCATGTATTTCATATTAATACGTTTAAACATCTATAAAAGTGCTACTCTCAAGTCAGAAATTTGATGAAATATGCATATTTTATATTTTCTCTGCTACTAGAATACTTAGTACCCTGAAAGCTTTAACAGATCAATACTGAAGATATAAAAACTTCAGAAGACAAGTCCTAAAAAGACTCTTTATAATGCATGCTATTTCTAGCTGTCATTCACTGATTATTTTAACCTTGAGTTTATCTTTCCGCTGTCTGGTTACTGATTCAAAATCTGGGCTATAAGAAAATAAAATAACTCAAAGATTTCTTTAAAAAATAAAAAGGCAAAATCAAGTCTTTTCACAGGCTTTCTAAAAAGTGCTACAATTATGAAATTTGGGAGAAAAGTTCAGTTAGGCAAGAACACTAGGGAAAAAAATTTACCAATCTCTATTTTACCTACTGAAAAATCATAAGCACATAGTGTTTCCAAAATCTGAGAATCTAGTATTTGTTTTAAAAATGCCTAAAATTCATTCCATCTATTTGACCTTTATAGTCCCCAAAGTTTGTTGGAGGAGACACAACTTTTTAAACTATATTTCTTTGATGTATTTGGTCCATGTTGTACAAAAAAAATTAAAACACATTGGTGAAAGATGTAGACACATTTTTATAGTTTAAAAAAATCAATGCTGCTGCCTTTGGGCCCATGGTAAGACCAATTAAATAGACTATAAAAGTCAAAATAAAGCCACTATTTTTCACTGGACACATCCAATATTTTGCAGAACACCCTGATATTTTGTAAATTCACTCATTGACTTTTCTTCTATCTGCAGGGCAAAAATAAAGTCTTAAAAGAAAAAAAAGTTACATCTTTATCAACAGAGAGATTTCCAGGTGATTCCAATTCATCCTGCTGGACAATAACATATAAGAAGTTAATATTTGAGGTAGATGATGATTTATACAGAATGTTGCTGAATCAAAAACAACAAATTTATAAAAGAATCAGAAACAGAAACTAGAGGTGTCCTGTGTGATTTATCATAATGATTCAAGATAATAAAACCCTAAATAGGCACCCTGGAATATCACAAAAGTCCTTTGGGCCAGATGACCCATCTTTTAATATAAACAAAAATGGCTAGTAGACAAAAAATTTAAGTGTTGGTTGCATGTGTGTACATATTTGTCAAAATTCATTGAGTGTACACTTAAGATTTGTGCACTTAACTGTGTCTAAGTCATACCTCTATAAAGAATTGTTAACATGGTAACCCACGGGGAATACATTATAATGTAAAAGATACAAATTATAATAAATTTTAAAAAAAGTAAAAAGATCAAAAAATTTTTAAAAAAAGAATTGTTAACATAGAAAAAAATCTGATTGCTTCAATAAATATAATTTCCTATCTTTCAGACTGGCAAAGCACAAATGTTTAACAAAACATTCTGGCAGGCTATAGGGAAACATCTTCTTATTTCCTAATAGGAATACAATATGATGCCAATATCCCCTCCCTCCTGTCTTCCCCCATAGAAGGTAAGAGATATATATCAAAATTTCATATGAATTTACCTTTTGACCTAGCAATCTTACTTATAGAAATTGTAAAACTATATTGACAAAATATTTTAAAGATGAATGAACAAAGCTAGTCACTGAAACACTATTTGTAATAGGAAGAAAAAAAGAACACAATTCCATCAGTAAGTGTTCTTGCCGAAATAAATTGAGCCTGAATCTGATCAACTCTCTAGATATAACTACTAATTTACTGAAAATACAAGAGACAGAAAAACATGTGAAATGACACCACAAGGATGTAATCAACAAAATCCAGACTATAAGAAACTAGAAGACAAACAATAATCGCTTCAAAAAACAAATCACAAGAATACAAAAGAAGGGAGGAAAAATTTAAAACACAAAAATCAATTGCAAAATATGGATCTTATTTAAATACTGATTTGAATAAACATCAAAGG
Source organism: Scalopus aquaticus (assembly GCA_004024925.1). NCBI lineage: Eukaryota > Metazoa > Chordata > Mammalia > Eulipotyphla > Talpidae > Scalopus > Scalopus aquaticus. The sequence continues at coordinate 20,751 of PVIJ01007627.1, forward strand.
AAAAAACAGACAAAATCATAGAAAGTGAACACTGACTATATATTTGAATATAGTAAGTAATTGAGATTTTAATGGTAATGGTATTGTAGGATTTGGGGTTGTTTTTAGCCCTAATCTTTTAGAAATATTCATGGTGAAAGATAATGACTGAGAGGGCCTCCCTGGTGGCGCAGCGGTTAAGCGCTGCGCTGTGGAGCTGTCGGCAGCGTGACTCGAGTTCGACGCCCGGCCTGGGAGAATCCCACATGGTGCGGCAGACCTCTCCTGCCTTGCCCGCTGCTCCCCTCAGCAGTGTGTTTCTGATCTGCCTGTTCTGCTCCCCACTCTGTCCCTGGTGAACCCTCTCGCTGCCCCACACCTCTGGCCTGTACCCCAGCTTGTATGTAAAAATAAAAAATAAATCTTTAAAAAAAAAAAGATAATGACTGAGAATTGCTTCAAATTAATTTGGCACAGGAGGAAGTTGTGGTGGAAATACAGAGGAAACAATGGCCAAGTGTTGATCGTTATTGAAGCTGCCTAATGTTATATGGAGATTAACGAGAGCATCGTGCTAATTTAGCACAGGCTTAAAATGTTCCATAATGTAACATTTTAAAAAATTAATTAGATAGATATTTGAGTTGAACAAAAAGAAATATTCATTCTTGCTGAGCAAATAAATTCAAATAAACATAATTGTAAAGATCTCTTATATTTCAATTGGGAATGAGTAGTTAACATAAAATGTACTAAAAATTGGTCTCAGTTTTTAGTTTAAGTCTACCACTTGGCTTCAGGTTCAGTTTTAGCCTTGAAAAACTAAATCACTCAATATTCTCTTCAGTGTTTTATCTGGCATCCCAAAACTGGTGCATGAATTATAAAATTACATAGGTGACAATCACCAACATGTGTAATAAATATAATAAAACCTGAAACACAAATCAGGAAAGTCTTCTGAATTTACTATTAGTTAACAACAATTATTGTTAATTTCTTTTCAAATATAGTTAAGTATTCTAGCTGTAACTTGAGGCAAAAATCTCCTTATGTGCTTTAAATATTAACATTCTATTATTCAGTTTAAGTATGTTTATACTAAATATTGCCAAGTGATGTTAATAATTAACAATGATTGCTAAAACTGTTAATTTCATGTGCAAAAAAAGCACATTTAATTAGTGAAATAAATAGGTAACTGAACTGATAATTAATACAATGTTAAGAGAAAATATATAAATTGTGTAACATTAGGAAGAATAATGTATTGTTGAGCCAACACATTTCATAAAAATTTATAAATAATAGTATAAGAAAGAACAACAGGGGTGATATTATAATCATAATTTAGTTGGTGTAAACTATTTGGTATATTAACATTCATAACATTAAAGAAAATAAGGTGTCAATTTGTATTTAATTTCCAGTTCTCTAATTTCATTTAAGCCATGAATCTTTCAAGAAATGCAAAAGTCCTATTTGGGAATTGTTCACATCTTGCAAGAATAAATTAAAAGCAAAATGTCAACCTGCTTTCTCTAAATTAAATGAGATTTAATCTCCCTTAAAGTTATATATACCAATATTCCCAATACATCTCCTTTAATCCAGACATAATAAAAAGTAAAAAATGTATGAAGAAGAAATTGACACATTTTATTTCCACTAACCAAAATTCAAAATGAAAAATATTATAAAAATGCTTCAAAAGGACAATTCATTATCACTTTGAATCTGCAGGGACCGAAAATGGAAATAACAAGCTAGGGAAATTGATTGCTATAGATCATGAACCATTTTCAGCAGCTGAAGACGAGAGAATTTTTGAGATGTTCCAAGCTATATATGAATCTAGGTACAAAGTTATTTCTTGAAAACGTGTACTAAAAAGTTTCTTCCAGAATTATATTCTATAAGTGAAAAGGTTAGCAATGGTACTTAAAATGCTACTTGAAATTGATCATCTATTTAGCCTCACACATGTTTAATAAAGCGACCAGAGAAGCAATCTTGTAGCTGACAGTGCTGAAGAACTTTTGTCCCTGTAGTTAATGTCAAAGTTTTAAAACCACAATAATGATCAAAAATTTTAATTGTTCATTCTTTGACAGTGATTCTATTTCAAAGAATTCACTTTGACCACATACTAATTTTAACAATCATTCCATATTCAGCCAAAATGTCTTTTTTTTGGAGATGAATGGATGGATGCATGGATAGATGCATGGATGAATGAGTAGATGGATAGATACATTAGGAATTTACGTATATATTCCAACAGTCAATAGTGATAGAAGTGTAAAGAAAATGTTTTTGTTGACATCTTTATTAGAATAACACTTTAGGAAAGAAATTTGGTACTAGGTTTCAAAAACACAAGCATTTATACTTTTTGGTCCAAACATTCCAATACAGAAACTTATCCAGTGGGAGCAGAAGATTCTATAATATGAAAGGAGTCTGTGTATGCAGACATTTACTGCTATGTGATAGCCAATATCCTGAAATTGGAAACAATACAAATATCCAAAATTCATGATGTGATAATGTATGCATCTTTTTCTATTTGCAGTATTGTGTTTGCTTAGTTCATTCTTACTGACCTTGAGACTCCAATTCCAGTGTCACTTCCTCAGGAAGGCCTTCCCCAACCACCCAATCATAATCAAGCCCTGTTATTACCCAGCAGAGAGCATGTTTTTGTTGGAATTTATATTTAATATAATTTCATTTCAGAGCTTATTTGAAAAACACCAACTTCCCTCTTCCTCCTTTCCAACAACAATGTATGTTATGAGGATGAGGGTTATGCTTTGTTCACCATTATAGCTTCAAGGTGGATAGTAGGCACATAAAAAATATGTATTTTCTGGTGCAAATGGCATATAAGAGTTAAAATACTACAAAAATTATGTAACAATGTTAGGGAGTAAAGCATATAGGATTTCATATTTATGTTTATCATGGAAGAAAATATATAAGTATATGTTTATGTGTATGTATATGTAGATATATGGTATATCTACAACTGTCAGGAGAAGTTAAAGATATGCAAGTAGGATATTATATAAACAATTTTCCCATAAAATTTCTTTGAATATCTGATAGCTTTAAATTATCTTAAAATTACATCACAACCAAACAAATAATACCCTACTTTTTAATTAATCTCCAGTTAAGGGGATATACCTCAGGAATAGATGGTAATTTCTTTAGGCTAGAGCATCAAATGCTCTGGAATCATTAAGAGTTGCCTTTTTAAAATATATTAACAATAAAAATTAACAAACCACATTTTTATACAAGTAAGCAATGAAAACGCTGCTTTTAATCAACTATAACATTTGTACAAGAGGGAAATACACTGCTAAAGTAATCCTAAACCATACAGGGTCCTATAATACATTGCAAAATTACTTCCACATAAACCCCTTTCAAATCTAGATAGGTTCACTTTTCCTTGGCTGAAGGCATATAACCTGTGCAAAAGAGATAATTCTAGAGCAGAGAAGCACCTGATGGTATGGTGTTGCAGAATAAGTTTTTAATCAAATGATAATTCATGACTGGCAATTAGCAGCAATTTTAATTTTTAGAGTAAGATGGAAATTGTTGAAAATCAATGAAATTACTATCTAAAAAAAAAGTTGAATTCAGACCTCATAGGGTTGTTTTGAACATTAAATGAAAAATCAATGTAAACTATATACTATAGTGTCTGAGAGCATTCAATAATTGTTAGCTGCTATTTACTATTATTAATAGATAAAAGATTCTAAAAACTATTTAGAATATTATTTTATTTCCCCACTAACATTGTAAATATCATTAAACTTCCTAGCAATTCAATTTTCCAAAACTAGAACACACACATTCACAACTTCTAACCTTTAGCTCCGTAGAGGCAGAAGCTAATTTTGCTTCTGTTAATGCATGCAATTGTTGGTAGTCTATTGGCTTATATTTGGTCCTTCTTATTCCATTTTTCATATGGAAAACCAGATTATCTGTTTTTCATCAAAAACAGAAAATGACAAAGAAATAGCATCATGTTATTGGAAGTCAAAATATAGTTATTGTAACATTTGACTGCAGGTCTTATTTTTAAATATTCTTAAATAAATATAATAATATGTGACAACATTCACAATATATTCAATCCTCTATCTTTAGAAACTTTTAAAATAAACATTTTTTTGCATAACATTACTTCTAGTGGGCATAAAATGAATTAATACATTAAGAAATTCAGAAAATCATGATGACAAGACACAAAGTATCACCGCTTTCAAGCCATTCTTACTTAAAATGTGTTAGAAATCAACTTTGGATACTTAAGAATTACATTATTATGAATCAATTTAAGTAAACATATTTTTATGAAGTAGTTGGGTTTCTAATTAAGAAAACTCAAAATAATTTCAATTAAACTTGAAAAGGCTGAAATTGAAAGCTAAAAAATTAAAAGGCCAAAAACAGACTAATTAAAGTTACATAAAATGTTGAGGCAGTCTCCATTCACACACATAAAACATCCTAACTGAGTATGATATTAATTATCTTGGTAAAGTAAAACACAGAAGGTAGTCTCAGGCAGTAGTAGCACAATGTACAGTAATCAGTAATTCAAGCAAAATATTTACTTTTGCCTCAATTGTATGAATAATTAATTTGTGCCAGATAAAGTAATTAAGATTTATCAATTCTATCATGGATCAGATGAACACAAAAAGGTTCCAAAGGCTCTAAAGATCAGAACAGTGAAGGAAAGCAAAGCTGACCTGGCTACTGTTGAAGAGTAAAACACCAGTTTAATTAAAACCATCAATAGAACACCAAATAAGCTTTCCATTACTAAAATTTTACAAATCAACATCCCAATTTCATATCAAATAAATCATATGTAAAATATAAATTATAAAACAGATCTAGAAGTAGAAAAAGTACCTGAGCTATTGTTTTTCTGAGTTGTCATGAATGGTTGGTCTCTTTTATCCATGTTTACCTCTGCCAAGGAAAAGAAACATTAAAATTTCACAATGCTATTTTTAATTTTTATTTTTTTAAAGATTTATTTACTTATTCATATAGGCTGCGGTGTAGGCTAGAGGTGTGGGGTGGTGAGAGGATTCACCAGAGACAGAGTGGGGAACAAAACAGGAAGGTCAACCGAAATACACCGCTGAGGGGAGCAGTGGGTGAGGCAGGAGAGGTCTGCGGCGCCATTTGGGAAGTTCCCTGGCTGGGTATCAAACTTGTGCTACACTGGCTCTGGATAGCTTCATAGTGCTGTGCTTAACCCGTTGCGCCACCAGGGAGGTTATTTTTTTAAAGATATGTTAGTTGAACTGCTTTCTCTCCTATTATGAGTTTTTATTTGATATTTTTCTTTTGTGAATATAGTGTTTTTTCTTTCTATTGCAGTAATATCAGTTTACAGCATGATACAGGTTTCAGGTACACAGTTTCTCACGTCAGCAACTATGTATTTCACACCACATGCACCACCAAATGCCCAGTCACCATCCACCACCAATAAAAGCAGCTATTCCTTCTCTTCTCTTACCCCACTGGTAATCACCACTTTATTGTTAGAGTCTACAGTTCTGTCTTTATTTTTGTTGTTTGGTTGCTCTTACTGTTTATATTCCACAAATGACTTAAAACAAGGTCAAGTTTTGGGTACCATAATTCTTCCTATTTTATTAAAATTTGCTTCTCCTTGCTTATTAAAGTCACTCTTCATTTTTCCCTCTCTGCTTTCCTGTTGTAATTCTTCCTTCCAGTCTCTTACCTCTTAATTTCTGCCTCTTGGATTGTCACAGTGACAGATAAATATCTTGTGATTAAAAAATAAAGTGTGCGCTTTATCTTGCATTCATAGAAGGAAACTACATAAATTAAATAAATAAGCAGCAAACCAAACTACTCTTTATTACTATAAAGCAATATAGCCCTTGTGATGGACACAGAGATGTAGCCATCCACTTCTAGAAAGCATTTTATGCCGTCACCACATTCAGAGTTGGACTCAGGTGCAGAGAGCAGTCTTGCCAAAAGTATCCCACTGCTGGAGCAGCCTACATCAAGTACCTGAGCAAAGGAGGGGTGCAAGGGGCCAGTGGGGATATGATGGACAATTTTTATTCCAGAGCTCTGAGCTGAGTTAGCCCAAATTTGTTGAACCTGCCACAAGATTAAATTCTTCGTCTGCCCAAACCTTCTTCCTCCTTCCTTTTACAGGTATGGATCCCTGATAAATATCTTGTGCCCCAAACTCTGCCCCACCGTCTATTTCCCATGAACCCAACCTGCAATAGCACTGAACTGGACTGACATATTTAAGAATACATCACCTCCAGAGCAAACAGATAAGTGGCCCCTTAAGGAACAGAACACATTTTTCATAAGATTTGTGTTTCATGTCCACTAGGTTGAACTATTTAAGGCTAATGAATTTTGCCATAACCTAAATATTAAATGGAAAAGAAAGCAGCACAAATCCATGGCTTTTGGAAACTACCAGGTAGCCAAGAATCATGGTTAATGCCCACCAACTTTAGGAATATAATGATATAAACCCCAGTATATAATTTGTATAGATTCTCTCTCTGGTTAAGGTATTCTTGTTTCAAGCCTCTCATAACATTGACAATCCTCCCAGTAGTATGATTTTATTGATTCCGACACCCTATCATTTCAGATTCTTTTCAATGTATATCCCATCTGTCCACTTGCAGTGCCTCCAGTCACCATCACCTCCTGCCTTGATGACCATAGCAGTTCTACTTTCAACTCTTACAACCCATTTCCCAGACAGCAGACCAACAAACCTCTTAAAAACTCTAGCCTGACTTTGCTAGATTCTTCTCCGTGGTTCCCATTACTGTTTAAAATGGTATCCAAACTTCTTTAAATGATCTACATGATTTTTTCCTTGCTCATCTCTCCACCCTCATTCACCTTCCAATTATATTGATATTTCTATTTCACAAATAACACAAGTTTTTCTGCTTTAAATCCTTCCCACTTGCTGTTCCCTCCGCCTTAAAGACACTTCTTTCCTCTTTTTGCTTGGTTTCCTTACTCTGCCTTCAACTTGACCAGTACACTGACCTCTGCAGAGACCTAACCAGACATCTCCATCAAGGGAGGACCCTTGTTTCTGTAATCCTACCCTACTCCTTTCCATGATAATTTGCATCAATCTTCATTATCAGCATGTTCACTGACTTGACGTCTGCCTCCCTCAATAGACATGCGGCTGATTTTTTTTATACCTGATTGCATCTCTAGTGCCTAGTAAGAGTAGTAAGTACTCAATAATTATTAATTGATGAAATACATGAAATATAGCTGGCAGTAACTGGATGACTTCTAGCCCCTCAGAAGAACTACAATAACAATTTCTAAGTCCATACCAAAGCCTCCCATCCTAATAATCTTTCAGTTTTGTAAAAATCTGCTTTGATAGCACAATCTACTGGCAGGAGTAGCAAATATAAATGCCTTCAGGGACCATTAGGTAAATTAAATGAGAGAAGTGACAAGGTACACAACCATAGAAAAAAACAGAAAACAGAATATTGAGCTCAAAGATAATCAAATACATTTTTTAACACAGTTACTAGACAAATAAAACAAGTCTCCAAAACAAATTTCTTCTGCATTCAGCAAGCAGTTCATCAGCTCTGGTCTACTGCATCTAGTCCATGGTTTTCATTTTATCCTCCCACCCTTAAGTGTCCAAATTGACCATCCCCATCCAGGAGAGATCAGCCTGTGATTGATTAAATTTAGTCTTACCTTATGGAGAGCCCAGCCCCTTAGAATTAAGGCCTGTTTTACTTGGCATGTAGATTCAAAGATTAAGACTCTGAAACAAAATGGGACTTTGCAGATTCCCTTCAGTTCCTTGCTCTGACCCTGTTTCATTTGTCCCTCTTGGTTTTCACAGGAAAGTTATGAAACCCACAGAATGCTTCTGACTATAGTTCTCATTCTCATTATGACAATACGACACATTAGAATACATTCTGGAAATCAAATTGCAAACAAAAGCTAATCTGACTTCATTAACTTGAAACATAGCTTAGTTACAACTACTCAGAAGACCAAGTAGAAGCACTTCCTGACCTAGATACCTGAAAATTTTTATATAAATCATAAATAATTACCACTCACCTTTCAAGAATGCCAAGAGCCTCTGAATTAAGGAATTATTAAGCTGAGATATTATGTAACTGACTTACTTATGGTGTTTCTTTTTTTTTTTTTTAAAGATTTATTTATTTACGCATAGAGCTGGGGTACAGACCAGAGGTGTGGGGTGGCAAGAGGGTTCACCAGAGACAGAGTGGGGAGCAGCACGGGCAGATTGATGGAAATACACTGCTGAGGGGAGCAGTGGGCAGGCAGGAGAGGTCTGCCCAGCCATGTGGGAATCTCCCCAGCCGGGCGTCAAACTCGCATCACCGCTGAGGACAGCTCCACAGTGCAGCGCTTTACCTCTGTGCCAATAGGGAGGCCCTACTTATGGTGTTTCTTATATCAGAGAATTAAACAGGCATTCAGATTTAGAATTTAAAACATTCATACTTAGTCTAATGTCTCATTTTTGCATGTGAGATGACTGAAACCCAGAAAAATGACCAATATCATAGAGAACTTCAGATACAAAAATCTCATATTCATAATGCAAAATTTCTGAAAAGGGAAGGTTTATATCACAGTCAACTTGGTGGCCAAATCCAATCTGAGCTGAAATCATCAGGCACTAAACTTGAACCAAATTGAAGTTGATCCTATTTAACATGAACATTCACAAAAGCCCTTATAAAAGGAAGAGAGAAGTGTCATAATCACATAAGATGTAACGACATGCAGAGATCAGAGAGAAGAAAAATTTGAAAATGCTACCCTGCTGACATTTTAAGCTACTATGTTTGTGGTAATGTTCTCCCATATGTCCCTGCCTCTGTGCATACTGTTATCTATGGTTGGAATGCCTTTCCCTCCCTTTGCCTCTCTAGTCAATGCTATTTATTTCCTGGTCCCATCTTATGTATATACTACTTGAGCCTCTCCTAATCCAGGTGGAGGTGCTTTTCTCCTCTCCTTTGCTACTCTTACCTTTTGTGTATATATACTGATGTACTTACTCATTTATTCCAATGTTTACTGGACATGTATCAGATATTAGACTAAAGAATATAAATTTATTCAGAATCTGCAGACACATCCACTCTAGCCATCTCATTTGAAGTAGCATCCCCTACCCTCAATGACTCTTTACCCCCTAAATCTAATTATTTGTCTTTTTAACACTTCTCATTACATGCCATCATATTATATTTTATGTACTTACTGTTCACTTCTGCAACTAGGATGTATGTTCCATGAAAGCAAGACCCTTAACTGACCATCTCTATTTCTCCAGCATGCTTAAATTAGTGCCTGACATATATTAGACTTTTAATATATATTTTCTGCAAATTGCATTAAAGATCACAGTCCTGTCCCTAAAGCATGGAAGCATTAGAGGCAAACTCAGTTTTCATTTCCTCTTCTCCAATTTTTAAAATCTAGGCTCCATTTTTTAAAATCTATGAGGCGAAGGGGGACTCCCAGGTGGCGCAGCTGTTAGGTGCTGTGCAGTGGAGCTGTCGGCAGCGGCGGTGACACAAGTTCGATGGCCGCCGGAGAGACGCCCACAAGGAGGAGCAGACCTCTCCTGCCTCACACGTTGCTCCCCTCAGCAGTGTGTTTCTGATCTGTCTGTTCTGTTCCCCACTCTGTCTCTGGTGAACCCTCTCGCCACCCCACACCTCTGGTCTGTACCCCAGCTTGTATGCATAAATAAATAAATCTTAAAAAAAAATCTATGAGGCGAAAATTATTATCAAGAACATATGGGACATACAGGAGAACATTACCACAAACGTAGTGGCTTAAACAATACAAACTTATTATCTTATAATCCTGGAGGTCACATGTCTGAAATAGGGTTCATTGGGTTAAAATCAAGCCAAATGGCAGTCGATTGTGGTATGTCAAGAAGTGAGGAAGGAGAAACACCCCCACTTCATCTTGTGAGTCTCAGCACTGATCATAAGTTCATGCTAACAGCAGCTGACAGATGCTCCTTGGCAAGTTATTCAGCTCCCAGCCACAACACACAACTCCCTTCATGCAGAAATGTGGACTATGTCTTCACATTTTATCAATCTAAAGATATCTGTGCCATCTTACTTCTCCAAGAGCTTGAGGCTAAGAAGGGCATTCTTTGTATAGTAGAAAAATCTGATCTTCAAACAAGTTGAGTGAAAAAATAAAAGCAGATTGTGCCAATATACAAAGCATATGATACCACTACATAAACATGCACAGACACAAAACAATACTGTGCATGTTTCTCTCTCAGTTTCTCAGTTGCAATCTCTCTCTCTTGCTCTCTCCTTCCCTATCTTGCTCCCCAAAGGAAAGAAGAAACTCTAGCATATACAAATAGACCAAACTGAAGAGGATATGGAACTGGAAGTCTCAAAGGGAACTTCAGCTTAATCTATAGTCTTTGCATTTTTATAAAAGGAATGTATATATGTGGGTATATTTACATAATTAAGAGTCATAAACTAATCTATTTTGAAATAATTATAACATTTGTTATAGAATTAATGCAATTGCATTCAAGTTTATATGTCATTATCCAGAGGGTTCTGCTAGTGAAAGCCTCAGAGCTATACCACCCAGTCACATCCATATATGACCCTGCCAAGCTTAGACCATTTCCTAAGTACATTCACCTACCAAGTCACCACAGTCCTGTGACGCACAGCCTGAAATATTCAATCGGTCTTACCTTTAATTGGAATATATTAAATAATTTTAATCCAAATTTCCTGTGCCTTGTGTGAGAAATTTCTTCTGACACATTTTTAAGAAAATGATTTAAAATACAGTATGTTTTCTTTTGATTAATGCTCATAATGCATTGTTCTTTCTCTTGACTACAAGCTTATTCATTAAGAGGAAACTATTACTATCAAGGCCATAAGTACGGTTATAGAGTTCAACAATTAAATGACATTTTGATATGCTTTTTACCATTCTGCTAAGGAAATTATATGAAGTTTAAAATTGTGACAGACACAGGTAGGTGTCAATATTCATTCTCCTCTTTGCCTTCTTAGGAGAAACCAATTTTGTTCAGGGTTAAAATATTCGCCTTTTTTAATATCTAAAGGCTCTATGTGACAATGTGAGAAAATTCTGCCTAGAGAGGTATTACCAGAAGTCTGATGAAAATTTGGAAACAAGATTTGCTTTGTTGTACAGGCACTTCCCCTTCCCCTTTCCTGCCTTAATCCTTTCTTCCTGCCTGTAATGTGGATGTGAAACTAGACATGGGGAGGGGATCTATGAGTATGTAGTGAGTATTAGGATGAAAAATATATACTAACTAGTGCAAAGGAGAAAGCCAAAGAGAGCCTCAGACACTGATGATGTCAAGAATTTGCTGTACCAACAGTAAACTATTCCTCTCCGGACTTCTTGTTATGAGAAAAATAAATTCCCAAGCTTTTGCAATCAGGTTCTGTAACTTTCAGCCAAACAAAACTCCCAACTGATAATAGGCTGGGGTAACATGAAGCACCCAGGAGATTTTGATGCCTCTTCATATAAAGCAATATAAAAATTTGTCTAGAAAAGCACCCATCAATACCAGCACAGGATAAAATACTAACATATATTACTGTCATTGCTCTTCAATAGTAGTAGGAGAAAATTACAGCTGGCAAAATTTCTTCTTTTAAAACTCTAATGGAGTTACATTTGCAGTTTCAACATAGCCTAAAGAGAATGGGTAAAAGGATGTGTAGGTGGCTCTTGAAGAGGGAAAATAGAAACGTAATTCCACTATCAAAAAGTAATACAGAAGGATATATCCCTGGGTTTTCAATACTCCAGAATAAATAGTTTTTCCTTAAAGGATCAATTATGCAAACAAGAATTTCTTTTAAATGTTACACTATAGGTGTTTTTTTTTTTAATAAAAAACAGCAAACCATCACTGGCAATCAAAGACCATAAAAATGATAAATGATAGTGCCTGAAACACAATAGCATTAGCACAATTTTGAATGAGTGAAAGAATTATAGTAGGCAATGAATATTAATTCATTTTTGTGTTATGCCAGCTAAGGAAAAGTTCTCTAGGCTAGAACATGGAGAAACTAAGAGAAAGATTGAAGGAACTGATGAAAATAAAGTTTACAAGGAGAAAAAGAAAATCCGGGGGAACAAAAGAAAGAGAAAAAAGAAAATTGTGTTTACTTGCTCTTTCCTCTTTCCAGGAAAAAGAGGAAATAGGTTAAAAAAGAAGGTCACTCCTCCCTATCAAAAAACCTCACAATTTAGATTAGTGGCTGTTTTACTGCAGAGGAGGTAAGCAGATGATTTTGAAGCACTAATGGGAAGAGTTGAGGTGGATCTGGGTTGGATTTCCAGTAGGGCAGGCAACTACCTCTGGACAAGAAGCTCCATGTGGAGAAGATGTAACATCTGATTGAGGAGAGGGGCAGAATGGCAGGGTATAAATATATATACCCTGTTTCTCCTATTTCAACTTTAGTTTCAGCCTAGTCCTTTACGCAGAAAAGAGAAATTTTCCACTATTCTTTATTGCCCAGTTTCCTTCCACAGGGATCCATATTCTTGTAAAAAATGATTTGAAAATCCTTATATTGAAAATCTTAATAATATCTTATGAAAGCTGGGGTGGGGGTTAGAAGAAAAATAAGTTTCTCTCTCTTAGAGAAAGAAGGAGAGCATTATCCTTTCTGCCTGGGGTGAGGGAGCAGAGGGGTAAGAGAGTAGTGAGAGGAGTAAGTAACACAAGGGCAAAACAGTAAATAAACATTTGACTGCATAAGATTTTCCACTTGACTAGAAAGGAACCATTGAAGAGCATGGTGGATGACTATTGGAGCTTTGGTGGTGGGTATAATGTGAAGACATACATTTGTAGAGGTTTCAACTTACACCCAATAAACAAATACAATGACCTAAACCAACTCTACCTCAATAATAAACTTGGAGGGGGAAAAAAAGAATCAAAAATAAAATTACCACATAAATACTTTGGTTCAAAATAAAATAGTCAATGATATATGAAAGTTGCTAATATATGGCTACATTAGTAGTCATTGACAGACATGAGACATAGTATTTCTGTGTAGTGGGAGGTTTTTAAAAATTATCTGATAGAAAATATATTAGACCAACAAAACAGGTTTGTTTGAAATATAAAGGAAATAAAAACATCACATCCTTTAAAAAAGAAAGTATTTTTTAACTCTGGAGTAATGTTGGTGCTTGGAATAATACTACCAAAGATTCAATTTCACCTCTATCACTTATAAATTGTGTGTCTCTCAGCCAATTACTTAAATGGTGGGGATGACTCATGATTGCAACAACGTCAATTCCTCCAAATGGATGTATACAATCTCAATTGAAATTCTAGATGATTTTTTTGGTGAAAATTGATAACCTAATTTTAAAATATTATAGAAATCCATAGGACAAAAGTAGCTAAAGGGAATCTTGAAGAAGAGAACAAAGTTGTAGAATTTCCAATACCATGTATCAAGATCTACTATAAAGCTGCATTAATTAAGATAAGGTGTTATTGGCTTAAAGATGAACAGTATAGTCAAGAAACATATCCACATGTATATCACCACCTGATTCATGACATTTGCTGTGCAGTGTGTAAAGAACAATAAATGGTCCTGGGTCAGTTGACTACCCATTTGGAAAAAATGAATCTTGATGCATTGCCTCCCAACATTCACAGAAATCAATTCCAGATGTATTAAATATCTAGATGTGGTAAAGGATTAAAAATGAGGCTTTTACAAGAAAATATAGAAATATTCATGACCTTGGAGTTGGCAAAGATTTCTTAAACAGTTCACAAAAAAACCTGTTAATCATAAATGGAAATTATAGTAAGTTAAAAAAAAATCTTAAAATTAAAATGTTTATTCATCCAAAAATACCATTAAGAGAGAGTGAATAGAAAGCCAAAGAGTGGAAAGTTATAATATTATATTTGCAGGGCATATATTCAACAAAAGACTTGTATATATTTTATGGTATATATATGCCTATAAATTAATAGGGAAAATGCAGACAACTGAATAGAAAATAGGTCAGAAGACAATAGAAGTATTCTGAAATGACCAATAAACATATTTAAAAGGCTCAACTTTATTCATTAGGAAAATCCAACTTAAATGCAATACCTCTACAAACACAGTAGGGTAGTTAAAATGAAAAAGAGAAAATACCGAATGTTAGTAACACTGTGCAATAACCAGAACATGCCACTTTGCTGGTGCGAATATGAATTGGTACAACTACTTTAGAAAACTCACTGGCAGGTCAGCTACTATGATTCAGTCATCCTACTCCTAAATACACCCAATGGAAATGCGCACATATATTCACCAGAAGATACATACAAGAATGTTTAGTAGCACCATTCCCAGTATAAATAAACTGTGGTATATTTGTAACTGTAATCTCCATAAAAAGGGGAAGTTCTATGTTACCTGCCCCACCTAATGAAGGGTGGTGCTGAATAGGGAGGAGGAGCAGATGAGAAGAAGGAAAACTTTTGGAGAAGGTGTGTGGAGCATAGAGAGAAGCGAAGGGCCACGTGCTTCTCAGCTTTGGACTTGCATCAGGAACTTAGGGGACATGGAAGGAGACACCTGAAGTCGAGACATGTAGCAACACTTAGAAGAGAGGTAGGTGAGAAACCTACGGGGAGACTGAAAATAGCAGTGTTTAACTTGATTTGCACTGTGATTTTGTTCTTTTAGTCCCAAACTTGCATGTTCGCTTCTGCTTTTCCTTTCCTATGGCTCTCTGACAGAAGGTACCTAAAACTTGTGGCAAGTTTTGGGGCTTCAATGGCCCCATTTTGAGTGAACCCTGTTTGGCTAGCCATCTACCCATGAAAGGATGGGTAACTGGGTATTTCACTGGGAAACTAACTTTGGGTGTTTTACTGGAAAAATATTATCCTTTCTTCTTTCTCTTTGCACACTTCCTATTAAAGTTCTTTTCACACTAAGAGAATGCTTTGTCTTTATGCAGTGAATGGCAAACCTGTATAGTATGTGCAGATTTGGGGGTCCCCTCAGTCTGCCCGCTAACATATTGACAAATTCACTATTTTTTTTTTTACTATTGTTGTTGGAAGTGGGTCTTTGAGTTAAAATGGGTAGTATTGGTATTCACCAACACTAGTGCTTTCTTGTGTCAGGAAAATGATGTTCCTGGTTTTGCCCAAGGGAACGTGTTTATAAAAGAAAGGAACATAAGCATCAGACATCATTCTTTTTTTGAGTATGGTGTAATTGTTCCAAGATAACTTCATAATTGCCAGCTGTGGTTAATTTGACATTCATCAAGTTTGTCAACTTGATGAGAGGTACTCAACAAATTTTAAAACCAAATCTGAGGTGTCCATTGATGGATGAATGGATAAAGAGAATGTGATATATAGGTATAGATACATTGGTATACATACACACAATGGAATACTATTCAGTCATAAAAAGAAAATTCTACAATTTCAGATAACATGTATTTTATATACAAAGAAGTTATAAATAGTGTGGAAAACTTTAATACCATATAGACTTACATGAATAAAAAAAATCTAAAAGCATGATACAAACTAGAAAGAATCCTAATTTTATAAATACATATCGTTCATATATATTCAAATAATAAAAACAGCAATGGCACAGTAGATGAGTGTAATGAAATGATGTATCTATACATGTATATTTAATGATTTTTCATAAAATTACATATGTCACAGTGCAACAGTAAAAATGTGAACAGAACTTTTCTTTTTTGCTATTTTTAAAATTCTCATTGGACATAAATAATAATAAAAAAATTTAAAAATAATAATAAAGTAAAATTCTCACTGGATTTGAAGAAAGAAAAATGTATTCATTTTAATATTTTTTAAATGTCAAAATAATCACAAACTTACAGAAAAGCTGCAAGTACAGTATTAAAAAATTTTGGAAGTAAGTTTCCATTTCAGAGGAAGTTGTCATCCTATTTTCCCATCACTCCTGAATATTTGAGATTGTCTTACCTACAAACAAGGAAATCTGTTACCCATGAGAAAACTATATATGAGAGATTAACATTGATAACATTACTATCAACTAATCCTCAGCTCCCATTCAAATTGTGCCAACTGTTCCAATACCGTCTTTCAGGGCAAAAGCCTCCATTCAGAAGCAAGTATTACAATTTAGTTGTCATGTCTCTTTATTCTCCTTTTGTCTGAAATTGTTATTCAGTCTTTCCTTGACTTTTATGACCTTGATACTTTTGAATATTACAGGGCAGTTATTTGTAGAATGACCCTCAGTTTGGGTTTGTCTGATGTTTCTGAATAATTAGACTCAGGTTATACATCTTTGGCAGGAATAGCACAGAAATGATTTATGTTCTTCTCTGGCATGCTATCACCTGATTTACATCAGTCCATTTGCTGATGATACTCATTTTGATCACTTAATTAAGGTATTGTCTGCCAGGTTTCTCTACTATAGTGTTTTTTCTTCCCACTTGTAATTAATAAGTATTTTGTGGAAAGTTGTTCTGGAATTGTATAAATACCCCTTTTCCTCTCTGAACATTTAATTTGTATATTTACTTGTTTCTATCTGTACAGATTCATTTTAATCAATGAGTTACAGTCTGTTATTTATTTTGATGCTTATATTATCCCCAATTTGGCTAATGGAAACCTCTTCAAGCTGGTTTCTCTGTCTTACTTTTTTAAAAAACAATTTCCATTCATTAGCCCACAGTTCTGTAAGTCAATTTAGCATGCATGGTTAGGTTCTTTGATTGGGGTATCACAAGGCTGAAATCAAGGTGTGAACCATATTGAGTTTTCTACAGAGGCTCTGGGGAAAATCCATCTGCAAGCTCATGAATTCAGCTATCTGCAGCTGTGAGACTGAGGTTCTCATTTCCTAGCTTATTGTCATCTAGGGGTCACTCTCAGCAACGAGAGGTTGCTAACACTCCTTGTCATGTGTTTCCCTCCATCTTTAAGACCACCAGGGATAACCACTCTCATGTTAACTCCCTCTCATGCTTTGAATCTCTTTGGATTCCTCTGTCTCTGACCACTAAACTCAGACTTAAAGGTCTCATGTGATAAGGCCAGTCCACTGGACAGTCTTCCTGTTAGAAGGTCAACTAATCTGTAGCCTTAATTACAAAATTCATTTTACCATATAAAATTACATAATCACAGGAATAATGTCACATCTTATTTAACTGCTGGGTATTATCAAGGCATGTACACCAGAAAACAGGGAGTCTTTAGGGTACCTTAGAATTCTGTCTTCTATGTATAACAGAATTCTGTGTAGTAGTCTGTCTACTACTCGAACAGTACACGGCAACTTGTGAGCAACATCTATTATTGTCTATTACTATCATTGATTACTTGACATATCCACAAAAATTTAAAAATAGCATGACACATTAATGACAAGGGTGTAGTAAATAGACTCTTCCATCAAAGAAACAAATTGCTCAGAGCTTCTGTTGATCAACTTGGCAATGTATACTGAAAGCCTAGTATTTCCACTACTAGGAATTCATCCTGAGGATGTAATAAGAAGCATACACAAAGATCTGTGACAGAAGATATTAATTATAGTATTCTGTAATAGCAAATACTTTAAAAAGAATCCAAAAGTCTCCGCTTAAGAGTATTGTGTAAAAACACGCATAGCCATTCAATGAAATACTATGTGACCTTAAAAACAAAAACAAGTAAAATACACACTATAAAAAATATTGAAAGATAAGGGAATAGATACATGTTACAAGAATTATAGATCACAAAATTGCATATGTAGTCTTAATACAAACACCAAATCCTACTTTTCTTCATCTTTCTCAAGCTGTGTTATACTTAAGCCTCTATGGAATTTCAGGACAGGTTTTAGCCTCTTCATAGGCTAAGATCTTGCTATAGATCAAACAAGATTTTTGGCAACTTCTTAGGGACCCCTGGCATCCTTCCCAGAGTGTGAGGTAGCCTTTTGGCAAGACAGGGACACCTAAAAAGTGACCCTTCTGGCAAAAGACCATCTGCCCATTTGCCAAAAGATATTGAGCATCTTGAAAAGGAAGGCTTTGCATCATCTCCCCTGGTTTCTGTGCTACTGCCTTCCCCAAAGCCATAAAGTATAAATAATGTAGTCTAGTCTCTCATTTCTTAGGGACAATCCCCCTTTATACTAAATTGGCTAACTTATACTCTTAGTCAAGACCTTTGTTTGCCTAAACTACCATGAGAGGCATCTCAGAACACAAATATGTATCAATGTGGGGATGTGGATAACAAAAGTTAACAGTTACTAAGAGAGTGCCTGCCCTGTATATATTAACATTATAAAATATCTACTATTAGTTCCATTTTTCAGGTGAAAAAAACTGGGACTCATGTCTTTTCACTCATTCAAGGTCACATACTTAGGAAATGGTGAAAACAGATTTTCAAGCAACTGGCTTCTCCCTTTTCATCATACCAGTGATTTTTGAGACAGTCTATTTTTTTTTTTAAAGCTCCTTAGAAAATGTTAATGATTAGTCTAATTCAAGACCTATTACAGTACACATCACTGCTTCCCTATACATGAAGGGAAATTATAAGCAATGTGGTTACAGTGCAGGTTAATTATTTTCTCCTAAGCTTTTTTCAGTCCCAACCTTCAGACCTTAACTTTCAAATTAATAGATGAGCTTTTAACTGGGACATTCAGATATCCCACATTCAGTTTGAAATAATTTTTCATATTGCTCTCTCTACCCAAGAGAGATGCTCCAAACCCATACTCTTTGGAACTAGCATCTTTCCACAAATCTAACAACCCAGGACAGTTTCTTCTATCTCTTGTTATTCTGTGCAACTCTGGGGAAAAGTCAACATCCAGGTGCCTGAAATCACCAAATTGTTCATTTTATTCCCCTAGGGATTTACCCAAACTCAAACCTCCCCCCATTCTTCCTAGACTTCTTCCTACATATTTTAGTTTCCCTCATATTCTCAGGACAATTCAATTGCATTAACTCTTATTCACCATTAATTTGCATCCATCTCAAGTTCAAATAATCTCTCCCACCACTGCCCTAGTTTTTGCCAATATATTTCTGGTAATCAACACAAGCCCACTGTTATATATGAACTACAAAACTAGAGTCCTTGCAGGGGAAAAGGGGAGAATATGAAAATACATGGTTGAGGAGTTCTGTCTCTTTGTGAATCATTCTTTGAGCATTTTCTTGTCTTGAAACAACATTTTTAAAGCTCATCTTCTGCTGTGCCTGTCACAGTCCTGGAATTAGCTATTTTTCTAAGGAGCTTTAGTTCTTTGAAGGATGGTATTTAGATGTCAAAATCTGGACACTAGATGTGTTTATAGCTATTGGGATATTCTGCTCCTTGACCCTCTCCATTGGCAAACTTTGGAAACACACACACACACACACACACACACACACACACACACACATACATTTCTATCTCTACATCTCTAAAAATGGATGATAGAGACAGAGAGAGCAACAGGAATACATGCTACTATCTCCAACTGTACAGTAGTATTAAGTTCATTATATTTTTCTCCTTTTCTATATCTGTAACTCCTTATTCCAAGTGAGAACTTGCTCCCATTGCCCTTTATAACTTTTATTTGATCCAGTGCCCATATATAACCAAGCTCCCATTTCTGATGCTCCACCTCCCCCATATAAATGCCTTCATCTCCTCCACTTGGGTTCCAACAACCACAGCCCACACCCACCACCATCACACAAACTTCAACATTCCATGACAGACCAGACCATTTCAAACAGATTCCATCCTCACTCTGACATTCCATACTCCCCCCTCACTTCACTGAATTGACATACCTCCCACTGGAGCCAAGTTTCAAAATCTCCACATATATTCATGCTCTCTTCCTGCTACTTAGGTTCTGACACAAAATTATCCCCATTTACATGTATTCCCTGCCCCCACTCACTTGGAGTTCTCACACAGATCAGGCTGCCCCTTCACATGAATTTTGGGCCTTACATTCTGACAACCATGAAGGTCAGACCCCTTTTTTGAGAGTTCCAATACCATGCCCCGGGCCACCTTGGGTCTCACTGTAAAGATTTGACCTTATTCTGCCCTATATAATGGCTTTAGGACTAATCAGAAAAGGTAGAGGAAAAAAAAGAGAAGTTGGGTAGAGAAAATATCTTCTGCCTGAATAGAGAACATACTGCAACAAATTCTCTACTTAGTTGCTATTATGATTTACTATTTTCTATTGACAACTCTAAAAATATTTGATATACAAATTATTTCCTTATATAAGTAGTAATGCTCTTAAAACAGGAACCACTTTCTGAAATCTTTTTATTCTAAGAAATTTAAAACTATATTTGATAAATTAATTTTAATGGTCATATGGGGAACCATGACAAAGGAAGAGAGCTGTGCCCATTATGCCTACCAGGAAAGGAAAATATCACAACACTCAAAAGTGTGAACTCAGAAGCTAGACTATTAGGTACAAAACTCAGTTCTGGCTACCAGAGGGGAGAGCAGGGTGGGTCACAAAAGGTGACGGGGGGTGGGGGGGTGGGGTATGGGGGGGCTCCCTGGTGGCTCAGCTGTTGAGCGCTGCACTGTGGAGCTGTCGGCAGCGCGAGTTCGACACCCGGCTGGGGAGAATCCCACATGGTGCGGCAGACCTCTCCTGCCTCGCCCGCTGCTCCCCTCAGCAGTGTATTTCTGATCTGCCTGTTCTGCTCCCCACTCTGTCTCTGGTGAACCCTCTCGCCACCCCACGCCTCTGGCCTGTACCCCAGCTTGTATGTATAAATAAATAAATCTTTAAAAAGAAAAAAAAAAAAAAAGGTGACAGGGGCCCAGGGGGCTACAGTGGAGGATTACTGGTACTTTGTTGGTGGGCATGAGGTGTTAACACATCTGAAGAGATGTGTACCTATACTCCTAAATCATACACAGTGTTGTAAACCAATGTTGCCTCAATTAAAAACTACACAATTATGAAAATAATAATACAACTTAAAAAAAAAACAAACAGCACTGAGGTCTTCAGCAAGTTCTTTCACTTCTTTTGCCTCAGTTTTTCTGTCTGTTACAGTGAGGGTAATAGTGAAACTTCCTAGATTTGTGAAGGTTATAGCATAACATATATAAAAATTTCATTCAAAAGCATCTGACATCAAACATATCATCAAAAATGTTATTAAAATTATTAGAAGGGTACTCACAGATGCCTAAAAATATGCCTATAGACTATGATTCTCAAACCACAGTTTGAGAAACATTAATTAAAATGTATACTCTGTTACCTAGGTAATCACACAACACTTGTCATCATAAAGAGAACAAAAACCAAAGTTGTATGAATAGATCTAGGCTATGTATTCATATTCTTCCTTAAATGTTGTATTTGAAATAAAGACACAAAACATTTAAATTCTCATGGAAAACTTATCTCTAAGTATAACAGTAAACTACAGGATGAGAAAAACCTCCTTAAAATATAATAATGTCTTTTTCTCTCTACAACATGAGCTAATATAATTTTCACATGTACTTCATTCAATTATTCTAAATAAGAACTAGAACAAAGAAGAAATAAAAGAAAGTTTATGTATTATAGAATTCATGCTAATCAGCTGTAGAATATGATTGTGACAGTTAATTGAGCTGATTCTAGATCAATTCCAATTTTCAACCCATGTTTTCTTAAGAGCTAGATCATTAATATTTCAAAAGCACTTATCCACACTTTCATAAACTAATTAAAATAAAACTTCATTGTTCTTTATTTTAAAAGAATTTCACCAGAATTAAGTGAAGAATCTATGTCCGACCAAGGCCTTGCCCACTGAGATTCAGCCAGCCCTCTGACTTAATTAGTATGCATATACCTCACTTTTTGAAAGTTCAAGTTCACTTTTACAAAGGCTTATTTAGTACCTGCTTTTGCTAGCCAAAAGTAACTCAAAGAGAATATTTCCTTTTGCAACAAGACAAAAAGCAAAAATAACAATTAGTCATTGTTTTACATGAGCTGTTATAGGAATAGCAAGCATCCTGAGCAAGGAGAGAGGGACCTCCAAGTTTTTTCCACAGGATATGCTCCATGGGGACTGTATATTTATCATGTTATTCTTTAATTTTAATAATTACTGTGTCGTTTTAGGTTTTATGTGCTATTTGGAATGATTCGGTAGGCTAATTTTTGGGTATAGAAATGCTGAAAAAAATCCTTATAATTCTTTACATGATTTCATTTTATAAAAGTTTCCCCAGGTACACTCTACTTTCAGATAGCAAGGAAAATCTGTAATTATGTTCTGAAGAGTCAAAATATTTCCAGGACAAGTTTCTCATGTGTTCTAAATTCATTACAGAAGTTTCAGTGGAATAGTGAAAATGAAATGTCATGCTCTAAAAATGGCTGGTATCTCCTTTGGTCTCAATAAAATAATGTCATTGTCAAACCTGAGTCAGTTTAGGCTTTGCTATAGCTGTTAGAGAAGAAACCTTAATTGTCCAGAACCAGGCATGAAAGACTATTGATCATCATCATGTCATATACCTTTTTACTAATCCAGGTCATTTCTTAGTACTTGTAGCAGAGAAAGTTCCAGTTGTCTGATGATTGAAGGTGTCCCATTTTACAAAAGTAGTTATTTTAAGAACGTCTACCCTATTTACATGCTTCTTGGGACTACAGTAGATACAAAATAACTGACTTTTGTCCTTAAGTGAAACCCTTTTTAAAGCACATGGAAAATTTAATATAGCTATGACTTATATAACCTTGAAACTTACACATCTTATGGCCCAATTCCTCCCAACAGAAACCTGGGAGAGGAATCCCTATGCAAGGAGTCTTTACTCAAGACAAGAGCAAAAAGTTGTAAAAGGCACAAGGAACAGGAAATCTGAGTTCCACCTATTCTAGCTGGGGGAAAGACTGGACAGGGAGATTCAAATTCAGAATGAGTGAAATGATGCTAAGGAAAAACAGGTGGCAGGTAAGAAGAGAGAGGTAGGGTTGCAAATTAATTTTTTAGAGCAAAAATATATCAAACCTTTTTCAATAACCAAACTTTTATAAACAAAATTCCTCCTCCAAGATTTTAAACTTAGGCCAAAGAAAACTTGGAACCAGTCTTTATCTAGTAACTAAAGATCTAAGACATGAAAGTGTAACAGCTGTCCATAAACCATGATTTTTCTAAAAGAAACTGGTCTCAGTGAACATGTATGAAGTCAACATGCTGAGATAGGTGTAGTGTTTTTGTTTTTGTTTTCTGAGGCCTAGGCTGAATCCTGTCCCTTTCCTTGGTCTCATTTGTTTCACCTTTGTTGGTATTCTGAGTCCATATGTGTATATAGCTTAAGCTAAATTGCATTGTAACTAAGAATCCTGAAAAACACACTCAGGTGATGCAAAGGTTTGACAGAAAGTAATTTACTGTTTGTGGAAATTTCAGCATCTCCAGAAAGCACCCAAGTTTCCCAGATCAGAAATTGAAAGCCACTGTCCTAAGTAATGGCTATTATTTGAGACTTGTCTCTCCAGTCAGACAGAGGTGTAATGTGTGGCTGGTATCAGGGATGGGCTTCTATTTAGGTTATTCATTCATTAGACAGACATATGTTAGATTCCTACTAAGTGCTAATCATTGTACTAGACATGGGGGCTACAACACTGAATGGAAAAGACATGCTCTCCGCCTTCATCCCTGCCCACTGTCCGATGACCTGGTGTACTCACCGACAATGAGTAATAGAAAGGCAAGCCCCCCTTGTAATTGATGGTAGCTACCTTTCACCAATAATGTAGTGAAAAATATTACCACTCAAAATGAGTACTGTATATTTATCACGAACATTTAATTAAAAGATCAATATTATTTGTGAATGCCTAAATTACTAGTGCTAAAACAGACTAGGTCAGTTTATAACTACCATTCAATCTTTAAAAACATTTAATCAAGATGATATAGATTTGCTACTAAAATAATGAGGCTTTACTTTATACCACTCATTATTGAAATTGTTTTGCTTCTTTAAAAATATTAGGGAAATGGTATCTTTCTTTACTTTTGAAAACACAAGTAAATTGCTGACCTATATTGATTTTCTTAGCCCTTAATATTATCATTCATGAATAGAAATGATTAAAGGATCCCTCTATTAGGAACCAAGAACTTCCAATGATAACACATGTTTAAAGAGTGAAATAGTTGAGTACTAAGATGAAATTTTTAGGCAGAATCATGACATGAATTTACCATTGAAAGACAAGGCCTGGACTTGTAGGATTATGCAAGTAAAGTTGTAGCCAGTAATCAGAAAATCCCTTTGGGTCTCTGATTATACTAGAGCGGAATGAAATCATCCAGGAATTCAGGTGAACATTTCAACAGCGAAGGTTCCATGGGAGCAGAAGCACTGTGGAGGTGTGAGAGGTCAAGATCTAGATAAGGATCTGGGCAAGGGGTTACTATTTTGGGGTGAAGTGAAAAGGAGAATGATCCCAGGTTCTTCCTTTTAACCGATTTTTCCATGAGACAAGAAGTGATGAACTCAGCAGACACATTCACATTGCAGGGTCATAATTTCTGTACTCAGACATAAATTCACTTCCTGTATCTGAGTCACCTGATTCTTTCATCTTGGTTCCTCACCTCAAGAAAAAACTAACTTGGGTTTTTTTGCAAAACCTTTATTATTTCTTCCATATATTCATTCACTCACTCAACATTTATTAAGCATGTACTAAGTTCCACTCACTGTTATAGGTGCTAGCATTCCAAAGATGAAGAAGACACATTCTCTATCCTCCCACAATGTTAGATACTCAGTCTCTAAATTCTTGGTACTGGTCTCTAAATTTTCTTTTATTTCATACTCCTAATAAAATCTGTGTTATGATCTGTCATTAATAGATATCTTCTATTTGTAAATTTTTATGATTGTCATAGATTATTACTACTGTTATATTTATTTCATATAATAGCTCAGAGTAAAATAAACTTAGACGATCTTAGATGTTCTTAGGTGGCAATGGCTGCCATTAATCTATATTTGAAAAAAACTTAATCATCTGAAATCTTGTGTAAGATGCTATCAGATTGCTGTTACTGTTTTTACCTAGAATGAGCCTGAGGGCAGGGCCACCACATAGTGTTATACAACCAGATGGCCCACTGCTGCTGGGCACTTAAATCCTCAAAAATATACAGGAGAGTCAGCTCTGGCTTTTTATTGACAATTATTGCTCCTACTTTACAATTACCATCTACAATCCAAGGATCTTTGTAGGACTATATTTAAGGCACTTGTTCCTTTGAGGAACGTTAGTTTTTGTTTAAAAAAATTATATCACAATCTGTAAATTCTCTTAAAACAAGATAAAAGTAATTATAACATCTCACAAGATGTTGAATATGGGCACATGGGTGGCAGAGGACAGGGTAAAAGTACCCTGCATTAAAGATTAGAAGAGATTATTTTCTTAGATTTGAAATAAACATAACTAGAAGAGCTAACTGCCTTCCTGCATAGGATTGTTCTGCCATCTATCTGGAAGAATACTGGTCTGCAGCATGACACAGAAATTCGGACACTGGAGATAGTGCACTGTGCAATACAAGCACAGGAGAGTGGAAAGCCCCCCTTTACCAGAAGTAGAAAGCCAAGGGAGAGAAAGGCAGGGCAGGTGCTGTGTAAGTGAAACTTAAAAAATAGTAGGTTGGTTTCATTAGCTATAGCTAGATGGAAGCCTTAGAAGACATCACTATTTAAGTCAGACAAGAACAGGACAAGTTTGGAGGAGAACAAGCAAGCAATTCTGTGTGGCTGTAGGTTAGGGGGCCAAGTGGATTGCCTTAGATATAGACAGAGACATAACAGATGAAAAGAGGATTGACAGAAATCTGTTGGTGCTGAGAATACTGAGGGTTTCAATTTAGAAAAGGGCAACCAAAATTAAATAGATGAGCTGACAAGACAGCAGATCACAGAGGTGGATAGATTTTTAAAGAGAAATCATTGAGGAACATGTCATATTAAAAGATACTGCTATAGAACAGCTTTCTTGCAAACTAAATAAATGGCTCTTATTCCCAAGAATATCACTGAAAGAGCAGTTCACCCATAAAAACCTTTCCAAGTATCAGATATCTGTGGGTTAGCAGGATGGAATAGTTATAAAACAAATTGGATTTTAAAGGATATTATGAAATTTTGCCTTTAATAGTCAGTTTTCTGAGTTCCTCGCCCCTGGTGCTCCTCTTTGTAGTCCTCTTACTCTTGAATACCTCTAAAGAACTCGAGAATGATCAGGGAGAGGAGTTAGGTTCAAATGTTTGAGTCCACAACACAATCTTATCCTGGTTAAAATTCAATTTCAAGTTTATTTACAGAAAGTAAAGCTTAGCTATTCTATGCTAACATATGCATAATTCAAATATTTCTCTTCTTATATCAAAATCACATTGCACACTTCAAATATCTTACAATTCTATTACCAATTACACCTGAATAAAGTTGAAAAAAAATCACTTCTATTCCTGGAAAATCAAATTTCTGCAGAAAGACACTGTACTATAATTAAATAAGGCAAAACAACAATTACCACTGACAAATAATTAGTGGGTTGATTTAAGGATCCCAAGTTACATCTGATCCACAGTGAAAAAATAAAATTTTTCATAAGTGGTTTCCAAAATGAAAGAAAAGTGGGAGGTAATGGAACTATTCTGAGATTGGCAAAAAGTTTGGAGAGGAAGGATTCCTGTTGCAAGGAAGCATGAGCAAGTGCTAGAAGGGTTGGCATACTGGACACGAAGGGAATGTTTTGGGCAAAGCTATCTAATAAATAACAGTCAGTACTAAGGCTTAGCAGATGTCCAAGAATTCTTAGCATTGAATCACACTGAATTCTTTCAACACTTCTCACTCTCACAGAAATAAAAAATGTGGCGGTGGGGGTGGGGGGTAGGGAGGAAAATCTATATTCCTTGGGGCTTTAGGAGTGAGAAAGACCATACAGGACTTGCAGAGTCAGACCCTTTTCCGCTCCCTTTCATGAGTCCTGTAGCCTCAGTGGGCACCCCTCTCCTCAAGATAGTTTTGGATTTTACCTCACAAGCAGTAAAACTTGCTGACCTTGTTCTTGCCACACCCTGACAACTAAGAATTTGTTCATTCACTCAGCTCTAATAACAAAATGCTACTATTTGCTCTCCTTCTAAAATGAGTTATCTCATAAAAAATTCAAACAATATATAAAAAAATCCATCATAATCTTCTCCCTTAGAAATAAGTACTTCATAATTATTTCTCAGCTTTGCTTTTTCTTTTTATTATTCATTGGATCTATCCCTTAATCTGAGAAAAAGACTATTAATATTCAAACGATTATATTTTTATTTTAGAAATATAAAGGATGTTCAAAACCTATTCAAGATAAAAAATGATGCATTCTTGTGGTATAATAGGATAAAAAGTACCAAGCACAGGACTATACCTGAAGGGAGAACAATGATGTAAGAAAATAAAATTAAAAAAAAAAAAGTACCAAGCAGCAGCTTTATGACCTTGCCTATTTCTAGGGAAAAAGCAAAGTAGTTAATAAATTGTATGTCCACATTCCTGTTTTCAAGGCAGCCCGAAACCTGCCCATGGCAAGAAGGACCTATCCCAAGTCCCAAGGTCCTGCCACTCCACCTAACCAGTGGCCCATATTTATTTCACAATGGCCTGACTTTTCCTTGCTGTACCAGGAAAGCTGTCCTGTGAACCCAGCTAGTAGTTCCAAGGATGTAATCTGATTAAATTCATATTAACACTTGAATGAAGACAAGGTAGTTTAAGCAGGGGCCTTCCCAGGAGTATGTTAATGCAAAAGAATCTCTAAAGCTAGAATTTCAGACTCACTGATAGTGAAACAGAGGAGCTTCTGGTGGTGTGAAGAGATAATTTTAATTAAAGAAACTGTCCCCCACTGAAACTTGAAAATCACAATATGGAAAGCCTTGTTCCCACCTACTTGAGTTCTAGTGTAGTGCTAGTTTGTCCGTAATATTATACTCTGAAGGCTGGAGAGCTGGGCAGGAAGATCATACGCAAGAATGCACGTGGTTTCAAACTCATAATGTCCCTAAACTGGAAAGTTGTTGTTATTTAACCTCGCTGACCTTTTTTCTTACCTGTTAAGCAGGATTGCTATGGGGATTAAAATGAATAAAATGGCATATATAATGCTTGGCTTATAATTGGCATTCTAGAATAAGAGTCATTCTTTTTTCTTTCAGTCTTTATACAAGTTTTAATATAACTGGGGTTTTCCCAGTCTTCTGTTAAGCAATAATTGATAGAGTGGAGATGGATGGACCAACTGCTGGCCAACGGGGAACAATACATCTCTTACTGTACGGTGTCATCACTCATTGAAATGGTTAGACTGTTGCAAAATTTTCTCCTGAGAAGTCACAAACCAGACCTTATTTGGTCCTCAGACATGATTACTTTAACCTGCATTGTGTTTAGTTTAGTTTTATTTTTTTATTTGAGTTAGTTGCCAGCATTTAATAATCAGGAAATGTGATTTTAAATCCATATTTCCATCATCTTTTTTAAAATTCATGTTTTAAAATCGTATTCCCTTATGAGAACAACTGCCAGGATAAGTAGCAGCTTTCTTTTTTAGGTAGGACATTGTATTCCAGAAAGCCACAAATCTCCTCATTCCTTCCAGCACCCCAACACTGAGGAAGAATGTCAGTTACCATTTATCATGTAGATTGCACCACAGCCTTGTTAAGGCTGGGCCCTCTCTACCAATATTCATTTCTTTCCTTGCCTCTGTAGGCATTTGAGTTAGTGCCCTCTGCTACAGGAGCTAATTAATATATTGTACAATACAAAGCAGTATAATTTAGGTGAAATCAAATCATCTTGATTTGAAGCCCAGGTGAAGAAAGTAAGAATCTGTGTAAAAATCCCAAAAAGAAGTATGTTTCAGATAATCCAGTCCAGCAGAAAGAACGAAACCAGGGGTGCAACCAAAGTCCGGTAGGTGTGGTGCCCCCGGAGGGGTTTGCTGCTGAGAATAAATAGCCCCTGGTAAACTGCTAAGTTTGCATTTGGGCCAGAGTTTCTGATAAAAAATAAGAGGAGACTGAAGGAGAAAGAGATTCAGTTGCCATGATGTAGGAAGTGAAAGAGGCAGTCACCATGCTGAAGGAATAGAAGAAGCAGTCACCATAATGTAGAAAAAGAAGAAGCGTTTTTGAATCTTTAGTGGCTTTGGGGCCAGCGACTTTGGAAGCTTTGTAAGTAGCCGAGCAACAGAAACTGTTCCCAGTTTTGTCTTTACTGCAGCCGAAGGAAGAAGGCAGAGGCCCAAAGCGGGCGCCTTCCTAAAATGTGTGAGTGCAGTCTGATGGGCCGTCTGGCTGCTAAAGTTGCAGTTTGCAGTGTTGTTGGCCTGGTGCTGTGCTGGGGCACCACGGCAGTTTTGGGAGCATCTCCAGTTGTGTTTTGTGTTGTCCTCGTGAGTTGGAACCTGGCCTACAGACTGATTGTTGCGCGTCTGCAGAAGAAGGAAGACGCCATTTTGGAATCGTGGCCTATTGTTTGGAAGAGGAGCTCCACATCAGCAGTGGCAGGAAGACGCCATCTTTGTTACTTTTCTGGGACTTAAAGGACTGGACATTGTTTTAAGTAAGGTAAATGGCCATATGTTGATTTTAGTAATTCTTTGTTTTGCCCTGTTTGTTAAATAAATCCCATTGTTACTGTCCCCTAAGCCTGAGTAGTCTTACAATTGTGCACGGGTGCAGAACCAAGATAGTGACCGGTAAGCAATTGGGGCACTGCCTTTGGCCAACTTTAAAGCCCCACTTGCCCGCTATCAGGGGGAAGATGACACCTCTAAAGATCTGAAACTAGAAAATTACAGATGAGCAAGGAGGGAAATCCTCAGTTGGTGCTGACCCAGGAAAGACAAGCCCTTCCCTCTGGGAGTGTAATACTGGAGCAAAGGCAGAGAGGAAGAGAATGCAGCAGTGAGTGCAGAGAGGAAGTGGGGTGCCAACTGTGGCCAGAACAGACAAGCCTGACCTTAAAGAAGTAAAGAAAACTAGAAGGGCAAGGGAATCATGCAGTGAGTGAGACTACCGAGTGCGACAGCACACTCTGAAAACGCTTCTTAGGGCTTCCACAAAACTGGGTTGTACACTCAGGGTATCGACAATAACTGCCCAAATGTGGGGCTATCATTGTCTATACAACAACCAACATCCATCTTTTATGAAGCACTTTCATGTTTTTCACTTGACCCCAGAATAGCTGCTGTTCTCTTATTTTACAAAAGAATAGTGAAGAGACTGTCAATTGCTTAAAGGCATGAAACCAGTAAATGGTGAATATTTTTAGAGCTTCATTCTTCAGAAACCAAATAATTTCTTTAGAAATTAAATTTTGTTCGCCATGTGGTTTCAAGATTTGTTTTTCCCTTTATAATTTTCTTTATTTGCTTAAGGAAGTTCTGTTTTGTTGTTTTTGGTTTTTAATGCAGATATGCTTTGGTTAGATACAAAAGGGCCTAGGAAAAAATTATGTCAAAGCCTAGACCAACATCACTAAAGAGCTCAATTTCCCTGGGGTGTGAGACATGGGGTCACCAACTGTTTTAGCTATAGATCAGAGTAACCCAATTTCTCCACTGACAACCCAGCCTCTAGACCACTAGAGTTGGGGATCAGAAGGTGGTATCTTTTCCACAGAAAATTTATACTAACTTCTTCCAAAATATCTGCATCCTCTAAACAGAGAGACTAATCTTGTATTATTCTGATGGGAATGAAGGATTACAGTCAAGAAGAGACTTTCAAAAGTTTTAGAAAAATGTAACTCAAAAGAATATGTTCTCTGCCAGGATTTGGAACTTGACTGCTTATGTAGTTTCACTTTGCCAAGGACTTTTCAGTTAATTCTATGCTTTCAGCACTGATTAGAATGTAGAATCTAGACTAATCACTTTTTTGTGGTGTGGGTCATGTGATTTTGCCTTAAGAGATTTTTTTCAGACCTGAGAATAAAACGTGTCTCCAAGACTCCGAGTCCAGTGAACTAAACAATGTGGCTTCTTCATTTTTAAATGGTGTGTTTTGAAATGAACAAATCTGAACACTTCATCAAGCTAAGAAAGGAAACAAAAGGAAAAAAACAGCCTCTTAGACCAGGAAAATACTAAGATAAGTTTGAAGATGCAGAAACTGAAGTTACTAAGCTAACTGGAATTAACTGACTGAGTTTTTAAAATTCAAACAAAGTGCATTACAAATCCTTTTTCTGACCCAAAGGTCACATTTCAAAGTTACCTAGAGAAAATGGCTCTCAAATCCAACAATAGATTCCAAGGATAGATTCAACAATAGATTCGCAGGAGATGCTGATATTTCATAAGGTAGAGATTTAAGTATCCAGTATGTACGATTGTAAAACTGGGCCTTGAAACAAGGCATGTATATGTACACAGGTGCACACACACATATGTTCACATGCCACACATATATTCAATATATACCTTCTTTCTAGAAGGCACAAATGGTGCTCATTTCATCCATTGAGGGAAAGCACCTGCAACACACATAAAGTATCTATTATATTATCTATAAAAGTATGTATTTTTAGAACTATGGACCTTTATGTGAACTAAACAATAAAGCTGTTCACAAACCTGACAGAGAGCAGCTTTCCAAAGAGAAACAGTAAACCACTGTCCCTAATGCACACATCCATCTAAACAATTAGAATGGCATCTTGCAAAAATTTAAAAAGCCGTTGTAACATAACACTGCCAAGATTACTGATACTGTTTAAAAAAAAAATTATCGTTTTGCCTTGGCATTTATTTGAGAAATAAAAAGAACTAATTTATTTAGCAGATGAATGGACTGAATAAATTTAAGGCAATCAAAAGAAACTCAGTGGTCCCTAGCTCCTCAAACTGCTGCCAAACTAACTTGGGCACCAGTGGCTACAGATTGTCCCAACACAGTCAATAAAAAACATTTTCTGTGTGGTACCAATAGGCCTGAATTTAAGTCCTAGCTCCTCAGTTACTAGTTGGATGATCTGACCAAATTATTTAACCTCATAGCTTCCACTGTTTTTTTTTTTTTTGTAATATCAGTATTATAATACTAGCTGCCTAGTGGAGGTTGTGTTCTATGCAATTATAAATAAAATGACATCTATAGAGTTTAGTGTAGTGGATGGTATAGAGCAAATTCCCAATAAAAGTTAGCTGTTATTTGTTGAATGACCTCAAAGTTTTAGTGACCACATAATTTCCCATCCCATCCAAGACACTTTTTGATGTTACAAGGGAGCTCTTTTATTATCAATCAAGAGGCAGGAATGGAAGGTCATCCTAATCTTTGTTTTTGAGGCGCAGTCTGGGAGGGTAGAATGCTGGGAACTAAGAACATCCATTTAGTGATACACAACATGAAGTATAAAATCATATGAGTAAGTGAGTAATCCTACTCACTCTTGAATGGAAATATTAGCAAAAAGGAAAAGAAAGGTTTCAAGTTAATTCAAAATTTCCGATATGGTAATCATTTCATGGTAGGTTCAAACAAGAGACAACTGTTAGTATCAAAACATTTTCAGCATTTCTAAATTTAAACAGGTCAAAATTTTTTGCAACATCACTTTGCACAAGACTTTGAAAATAGGAGTTTTTAAAATTTGCCTTAACCATTTCTTAGATCAGTACACATTTCCCCATATGGTATCATAAGCATAGTTTCTATGCTAAAAAGCTAATTTTAAAATTATGGAAGAAATAGCATATTCAAATCATCACACTAGGAAGGCAGTAACCTGGACTATGTACCAGAATATTCCAGTCATTAAAGAGGACCATGCTTCTTCTTAAACATCTTTAACTCAAGCACTATCCTTAAAGCAAATTAGACAATCTATTCTGAAAACTTGTTAAAGTGCCACTAATAAATATGTATTGAAAATCATATTGCAAACTTTGGTAACTTTATGGTGACATTGTGAATTTGTATGTAGATGATTTCATTAATCCACTTTGCAAAGAAGAGGTAAGTTTTCTACTGATAAATGAGTCAGTAGCAAGACTAGAAGTGCTTTATGGGGAGAATCTTTGAATTTTCACAATTTTTGAAAGACTGGGAGAAAAACAAGATTGCATACTTGTGTTTCCTTGTATTTTTATTTAAAATAGAAAAGATTAATAAGAAATGACTAAAATTGAGGCCTCCTTGTTGGCGCAATGGGTTAAGCGCAGCGCTGTGGAGCTGTCGGCAGCTGCCGCTGGAGTTCAATGCTCTGCCAGGGAGATTCCCACATGGCGCGGCAGACCACTCCTGCCTCACCTGCTGCTCCCCTCAGCAGTGTACCTTGGTCAATCTGCCGGTCCTGCTCCCCACTCTGTCTCTGGTGAACCCTCTCACCGCCCCACACCTCTGGCCTGCACACCAGCATTGCATGCATAAATAAATAAATCTTTAAAAAAAAGAGTAATTACAGGTTTTAAAAAAAATGACTAAAATTGGTTACATATGGGGCCAGGAGGAACAAAGGTGACAGGAATGGAGTGATGGTGAGACTTCTCTCTTTTTTTTTTTTTTAAGAATAGAAATTCCATTTTTGATGAATTCTGTTTTCATTATCATATGAAAACTCTTTGTTCTTTTTTTTTTTTAAGATTTATTTTTTATTTATACATACAAACTGGGGTACAGGCCAGAGGCATGGGGCGGCGAGAGGGTTCACCAGAGACAGAGTGGGGAGCAGAGCAGGCAGATCAGAAATACACTGCTGAGGGGAGCAGTGGGGCGAGGCAGGAGAGGTCCACCACACCATGTGGGATTCTCCCTGGCCGGGCGTCAAACTCGCGTCGCCGCTGCCAACAGCTCCACAGCGCAGCGCTTAACCGCTGCGCCACCGGGGAGGCCCAAGACTTCTCTTTTTATACATTCTGATATTTTAATTTCTGAACCATATCAGGTATTTGACATTCAAATAACTCAAATAATTATTAAATTGCCTATTTTAATAAAATAAAATGTCTTAAGGAGACTGCTAAACCTATAAAAAGAATTTAAATGTAAAAGAAGATAAAATACCTCTATCTCTTTCAGAACTATAAACTTTATTAGTCATGATAGATGGTGTTTAACAACTCTAAGTAAAGAAAATAGGTCTGTCTTAATTAAGGAAATGCAACCAAAATAAATAAAACCATAGACACAACTCAAATTTGATCGGCAATATCTTAGTACCCAGATTTCCACTAAATTTGTAAAAGCTGAAGAAAATATTGGAAATATGTGCAAAATATTTTCAACTTAATCACTTATATGAAAAAAATGTGTCCAGGGCATCCCTGGTGGTGCAAGGGGCTAAGTCTCAGCCTATGAAGCTATCAGTCACTACAGCATGAGCTCCATCCCCAGCCAGGGAGATTTCCACATGGGACAGCAGACCTCTCCTGCCTCATCCTCTGGTCCCCTCAGCAGTGTATTTCAGTCAGTCGACCTGTTCTGCTCCCCACTGTCTCTGGTGAATCCTCTCACTGCCCACCACCTCTGGCCTACACCCCACCTCTTGTATGCATAAATAAATAAATCTTTTAAAAAATGTGTCCAATGTTTAGCTAATAAGCATTAAATATTAAAGAAAAGCTCCATAAGATTGAGTCATGGTTATACAATTCCCTAGACAAGTTGATGACTTCATCACATATATATATATACATATATATATATATATATTTTCCTGTTTTGTTATAATAGGCACTATAGGAATTAACAACAATTATATTTATAGGATAGTCCATTTGTTAGATATTGAAATAGTTTAAAATAAGCCATATGGAAGATCGGTGAGGATTCATGAATATTTGTATATATGAAACATATGTATATGTCATGTATGTGAGTGTGTGTATGAATGTGACTTCTGAAACTATCTCTATGATAACTTGTGAAACATAAAAAATATAATGAGTTTACAGCTGTGAAAGCAATCTGGCTGAAATATCTGCCTCTTTATTGCCAGGCTGGATCTATGTGATGTGACTAGCTGGACAAGTACTCTGTGCTCAGTTCATGTACAACTCATCTCCCCCAAGCCTGCCTGCTTAGTGACCTTATTACCCAGATACATATTTAATTGGATTATTTGAATCCTAGAAACAAACTGATAATGTCAGAGAAGCTCTGGCTTGTAAGAGACCTGAAAAGTTTTTGCATAGATTCAGTTTCTCCTTATCCTCTCTACTGCTTAAAGCCTACACAGAAATCCAGTTGTTCCTAGCAGGGCTGAAATATAAGGTTTAGCAGGGAGATCACTGCACAAGAGGGTTTGGCAATGGAAAGAAATGGGGACTGGAATCAGGAAAATCCTCTGTTTGCAAAGTCACATGCCTTGGTGTGGGGTTACATCTGCCTGTTTCTAATTCACACAAGAGTGTTCTATGGGCTAGTGTGAGTCCTGAGTCATAATTCGTTGAGGGATAGGAACAGCCCATTTGTTTTCTCTAATACTCCTCCCCTCACATAAGGCATAAAATACTACAATATACATTTTATGGAAGTCATTTAAGTGCACACTTTGAAATGACAGCCAGATAGGCAGATTATATTTCCAGTGTAATCAATGAGTCATGTAGTCTAGATTAATACGAGTGTGGCTTCTTTCCTGATCTTCTCTTTCTCTGTCTGCTTTTCTGTCTCACTTTTCTCCCTCTGCCTTCTACAACCCAGTCTTCACCACTCAGTATTTCTCTCTTACTCCTCTCTCCCCTCCCCAACTCACCTCTAAGACCTTGAAGAAAACAAAATTCTTTCTGCCTGAGTTTTTGATACAATGATCAAATTTGGGTTGAAATAGTTCTCTTTGAAGCCATCTGCCACCCAAGCTGTTTGTATCCCTCACTGAATTCCCAATTTCTAAAACTAGGAATCAAGGACCAAGCTGCCAGCCTCCTGTGGAACTCTCCCCTTTCACTCCAATCTCCCCTAAAGTTTTTCATCTAGGTTTCTAGTCACCTCAGGTCCTTCTTCAGAAGTCTTATTTCTTCCATCACACTTTTATCAGGAGCAACAGTCTCAAGGTATCTGTCTGTCCCTCTATTATTTTACTGGCAAACTGTCAAAATTTTGTTCTTTCCATAAATAGCATTCCCGAAATCCACAGTTGTATCAAAATACATGAGATTTTTTTTTCAAAGGACATATTAAACACCAACAACAAAAATGACAATATATGTCTTATTTAACTGGAGAGATAAATATAATCAGGATATTTACACAGTTATTGAAATTTTGACTGTACAGCACCTAATTAAAAAAAAATCAAGGGTAATGACTCCTACACGTGGAATAAAATTAAAAAATAATGTGGGCCCCAACTGAAGAATAGATCTTAAACTGGTCCATGTTTGGAGTACCTTATTATCTGTCAGGGTTAGTAGAGACCTTGTAATTATATGCAAAAAATTTTTGTGTTAATTTTCCTGGGGAGAGATTACACAGATTTCATCAGCTTCTCAGGAGGAATCTGTGACCCAAATAAGCTTAAAATATTAAAGGCAAGGCAGTGACTGAAATATCAAAAGAATCTCACTCTAAGTAGTTGATAAAATTATCTAATATTTTAACTGCAAACACTAATTCTATGTGCAAATATTAAAATGGTCTCATCATTCACTGGTGGGAGTATATTTTAAGTTCAGGTAAATTTTTCAAATACATTCAAATCACTTCATACACCATTGAGAAAATGTGAATGCATTCATTAAAGTGGCATTTCCTAAAATCTCTGATGATGTGAATTACTTGGGGAGTTATATTTTAAAAGAAAGTGTACTGGATCCTACCCCGCAAATACTGAATCTGGATTTGGAAGGGAGAGTCAGGAGTTTATTTTCTTTATTTTAAATATTTTAATTTTTAGAGCAGTTCTATGTTTGGGGGTGAATTTAAATTTAGGAGCAAAATTAAGAGGGCAACACAGAGACTCACTAAGCAGGCCCCGTCCCCAAACATGCAAATATCAAGTGCCTATCCACCTATCAACATCCACCAGAGTGGTACATTTGTTACAATTGGTGAACTTAAGTTAATACATTATTGTCCTCTGAACTCCATAGTTTACATTACAATTAGTTCTAGTTACATATCCTTTGAGTCTAGACAAATGTATAAATGACATCCATTCACCATAAGAGTATCCCACAGAGCAGATTGCCCCCAAAATCCCCTGTGCTCTGCCTCTTCATCCTTTCCACCTGGAATTTTTTAAAAATAAAGTCTCAGATGATTCTTATCAATAGAAAGCATTTTATGGAAATTTTCTTAAGTTGTTGTTAATCAATTTTCTTGTTTATTATGCAAAACCAATTGGATTAATAAACGAAAAACCAGAAACCTATGCCCTAACTTTTTAGAAGTATTTTCTATTTAAAGTTAGATTCCTTTCTTTGGGAAATTTTGAATGCAAGCAATCAATAAATCTTAATGGCTTAAAACATTTTGACCCTTACAGCAATATAATAAGTATTAAATTTTATTTCATAATTCACATGTAACCAGGTACAAAGACTTTTCTGCCCAAACAGCTTTTCCAAACCTGGTACTAGAATACACTTATTGAAAATATGCTTCTGAGCTTAGGAATTTGATAAATTATCATGCATAAAGTACTAAAAAATTATTAAAGGATGCTTAGCATAGAAAGTAAAATGTTAAAAGAAGCAGCAGGAGGTCAAGTATTCTCTCTCAAGCATATTATTCCATTAAACTAATAGTTCTTTTCATAAAAGGAATGCTTTCTAATGTATTACAAATCACCACAGGGAGATTATTTATAATGGTCACTCCAATGGCCTAGCTCAGCTAGTTTACTCCATAGTGACAACTTTAATAAAAACATACTGGGAGGAAATTTCTTTTTAATTTTAAGCATTTAATTTTTTTTTAATTAATGTTATCAATTCAATTCCACAAATATTTGTATAGTATGTACTACATGCCTAGCTCTAGGCAAGTTACTAAGGAGTAATTGAGAAATAAGGCACAATACCTATCCTCAAGGAACTATCCTGCTGTCATTTTTTTTTTTTAAATCTTTTACCTGCTTTGTTTTGAGTAAACTAAACCAGAGGCTGGCAAACTTTTTCTGAAGAGGTGAGAGAAAATATTTTCTGCTCTGAGGGCTTTACAATCTCTGTTGTAATTACTCAACTCTGACGTGCAGCATGAATGCGGCCACAGACAATACATAATCTAAAAACACATTCCCACAAAACTTTATTTACACACAAACAGACTGTCTGACAGACTTGGCCCTTGGGTTTTAGTTTGCCAACCACTTTAACTAAATAATTTGTGAATGTTTATTTAACCTTTCAAATGCTTATTTAATGTTTTATTATATTTGCCTTACTAAAATTGTTTGAACCAGGAGCAGTGAAAGCAGATATACCAAGGAGATAGAAAATTAAAGAAGAATTACAGAAAAAAATAGATTGAGAGAAACCAAGGAAGATTTGAAAGAAGGAGAGGCAATACCATTCAAACAAAGTGATTCATCAAGAAAGGTCAAATTCTGCAGAACAAGGTGAATCCACTATGCAGAATCAACTCTATAACTAATTTGTTTTTAAAACCAGATATGTTAAACAATTGGGCATAAAATTTAAAAATGTTTAATTAGAGCCTCCCTGGTGGCTTAATGGGTTAAGTCTCAGCCTATGAAGCTATCTGCAGCCACTGCAGCATGTGTTCAAACCCCAGCCAGGGAGATTCCCACATGATGCAGCAGACCTCTCCTGCCTCGCCCACTGTTGCTCTCAGCTGTGTACTTCAGTCAATCTGCCCTTTCTGCTCCCCGCTCTATCTCTGGTGAATCCTCTCACCACCCTACACCCCTTGCCTACACCTTAGCTCTTGTACGCATAAATAAATAAATCTTTAAAAAAAATAAAATGTTTAATTATATGAATGATGCATAGTTAGTTTTTTAAATTAAAAATATAAAGAAAACATTTGAGGGCCTCCCTGGTGGCACCATGGGTTAAGCGCAGCATTATGAAACTATCCAGAGTCACTGCAGCAGGAGTTCAATACCCAACCAGAGAGATTCCCACATGGCACAGCAGACCTCTCCTGCCTCACCCACTGCTCCCCTCAGCAGAGTACTTCAGTCAATCTGCCTGTTCTGCTCCCCACTCTGTCTCTGGTGAATCCTCTCACCACCCCACACCTCTGGCCTATATCCCAGTTTGTATACATAAATAAATAAATCTTTAAAAAATAAAATAAAATATTTTCTGGAAAAAAGCTCTACCCTGCAATACTAAAGTCTGAGCTTGAATTCTGGCTTGTCTGGGCTTGCTAAGTGACCTTCTACAAGCCACTTAACCTTTCCAGGCTCAAATTATTTCACCTCTATAATGAAGGGATTAGACTAGGTAATTCCTAAGGATCATTTCAATTTTTAAATTTTATGATACTAAATGGTTCTCTTTGTGGCATAACAAAGAGTGCTGGGAATGTACAATTACTACTAAAGCAAATGTAATTATATCAATAATGCTATTTCAGGATTTCTCCTAATAGCATATTTAAAGTTATTCGAAATCCTCAAGATACGGTCCTTGCCTACTTTTCCAGCCTAATGAAACTATGTTCCTGCAACACCTTCTTTCTGTTCCTGGTACTCCCTAAGATCATTTCTGTTTCTAGGTCTGCGGGAAAGTTCGTTTAGGAAGTTGTTCTAGCAACTTTTCAAAGGGTTAGTTTCTTCTCAGAGTTACTGATCTTAGTTCAGATGTTACCTCTACCAAAAGATCTTATCAGTAGTTATGTTGTTTAGTTGTTCTGTTTGCCCTACTAAGATAGAATCTCTACAAGGAAAACATTTTGTCTGTCTTGTTTACCATTATTTCCCTCAGAAATGATGCCTGGCATCAAGGAAGTACGCAATAAATGTTTGTTCCATAAACAAGTAAGTGGGTAATTTTATCTATCTATCTATCTACTATCTATCTATCTGCTAAGAGAAAATATATAAACTTTTAGAACAGTAAAAAGAATTATAAAAATCATCTCCCATTCAATTTGTTTTCAGCATCACAGAGAAGTATTATATAAACTTGACTTGGCATATTGTTTATCACAATTAGAGAAGATAATAACCCAAATGTGAGCCAGAAATAACATTACATTTTAGTTTGGGGCTCGGTTTTTCTGTGGGAGGTCAATAGAAATATACAGTGATCAATACCAAGATCATGTTCTAACTAATTGAGCAAAAAACTTAAACTACTTAGCTTTTATTATTTGGAAACAAGCAACTTTCAAAATGATTGTATTGATTTCCAAAGAATTGAAAATCATAATGCTTAATAATAAAGTCATGAAATAGCTCTATGAAAATTTAATTACTATAGAAAGGTTATATTGAGAATGATTCATAGAAGTTGGGGAAAAGAAAACAACTTTTTTCTAAGAAACCTTCAACTAAATTTGATGTCATTACAAACAAGGAACAGAAAATCTTGAAGTCTCAATTTTCCATCACAGAATCAGGAATTGGCTCACAAAGAAATAGCAGCAAGGGTATAACTTTCGGAGCTTCAGAAATCCTGACTCTGGCATTCAATAACTATGGCTTTGAGCAATTCATTTACTTTTTCTTGGCCTCAATTTTAATTTGTAAAATAATATTAGTAATGCATGTTTATTTGTTTTGAAGATGTGTGATACTTGAAATCACTGGATATTAGACTAGGAATAAAGAAGATAATAAAAGGTAGAAAGGCCGGACAATGAAAAAGTACTTGCTATGTAAGGCTCTGGTGCTCAGGAATGTGTGCATGTCTAGGCGGGAGAGATGTCAAAACTATTTCTACAAGGCAATTTTCTTCACTAGAAATTGGATATTATCATCTTCTTTGTGAAAATACACAATCTGTACAGTTGAAATTGACTGAAATATTTTTGAAAATACGCCATCCTTCCTCCTAAAGACAAATGGCTAACAGCACCCAGGAGACAAATCTTTTAACTATACATTTTTTTTTTAAAGATTTATTTATTTATACATACAAGCTGGGGTACAGGCCAGAGGCGTGGGGTGGCGAGAGTGTTCACCAGAGACAGAGTGGGGAGCAGAACAGGCAGATCAGAAATACACTGCTGAGGGGAGCAGCGGGCGAGGCAGAGAAGGTCTGCCGCACCATGTGGGATTCTCCCTGGCTGGGCATCGAACTCGCATGGGGCGCTGCAGACAGCTCCACAGTGCAGCGCTCAACCGCTGCGCCACCAGGGAGGCCCTAACCATACATTTTTTAAAAAATTAGAATTTGTCCTCATACTGAAAGTTAACTTGAAATTAAGTTCTTTTATACTATTACTTTCAATGAAATATGAACCTCATTTTTAAAAGGCTATAAATAAGCTGTCATTTGAAATATATGATATGATAATACACAGTAGGCAATAATTCAAAAAGTGTTGAACAGATTTTCATTTAGGATCTATCCTGTCCATGAGTCTATAAAAATAAAGAGGCAATCATTGACTTATTCACTCAACAAATATTTATGTAGTGCCTAGTTCTGAAGGCATGAAGTCGATTTCCACTGGGGAAACGATAGTGGTGACATACTGTGCAGTTTTGTACCATTATACACAAAGCATGTGTTTGAAGGGAAAGGAAGTTTTTCCTGAAGAGTCAACATAAACTGGAAATGTACAGATTTACAAAGATGTTAGCCTAGAGAAGAATGTGATATGAAGGCTGAAAAGCACATTCTAAAGGAGGAGAATTGCAAATGCTATGAATCTATGGCAAGAAGGAAGGTACATCTCCCAAGAACTGAAAGAAAGCTAGGATGACTGGAGAACAGAGTCAGGGGCGCTGTGGTTTGAGGAGAAGCAAGGGAAGTAGGCAAGGGTCAAAGGTGGTAGAATTAGGACCTTTAACTTATATCAATAAAATCCTTTGAAAGAGATTTAATGAAGCAGATCGCTTGCTCAGATCTGCACTTTCAAAGGTTCCTTTAGGTTGAGGTTTTCGAGAACAGTTTTCGGCATATAATTAGAGGGGAGTTGAAGCCAGTAAAGAAACTTACAGAAGGTTATATGCGGGGAGAGGGAGGAGAGGAGGAATGATACTTGGCTTGGGCTTACTCAGTGGCTGTGGTACAGAATGAATGAAGTTAAAAATCATTTAAGAGGCAAAACTGACAAAATTTTCTGAGTGAGAGAACATACAAGGAGGAACAGTCAGGGATGGCAAGGAAAAGGGAAAGAGAACTGTGCAAAAGCTCTTTCTGGCTTCTGACTAGCACAACTACATGGGGTGGACGCATAACTCAGTGAGGTATGAAATACCAGAAGGCCAGGTTAAAGGTGAGGATCAGGGCAGGTTGAAAGGTCACAATTTCATCAACTTGACTTTGAGTTGTCTTAGAGACATCCAAACAGGTGGAAGGGTTTATTATATAAGAAAAGTCTAGGCTGGAGCTAGAAGGTTCAGAGAGCTTGGTGACCTTTAATTTTGTTATAGATGAGATTTCCCAGGGAGAGAATATGAGATAAAAAGAAAAAGGGATATATAAGTAAGCCTCCAAGAATTCTAAGGTATAATGGCCTGGTAAAAAGGACGATAAGCCTGAAAAGGAGTCTTAAAAGAAATGGCTGGAAAGGAAGAAAATCAGATTAGTATGTATTGCAGGAACCAGTAGAACTGAATCTTTTAAGCAAAAGGCTGTCTACAATAATCAATGCAAAAGCAAGTGCACATGCACATACACACACATATGTGAAAGTGGTTGAAAGGTTTTTCTGAGGGATTAAGATGGTAATAACAATATTAAGAAAAACAAACCAGGTTTTTGGTTCCAGCCATGATGGAGTATGAAGAACCAGGCTTACCCTTCCATTGCAAATAAGTAAAAAACTGAAGAAAATATATAAAGCCATGTTTCACACATAGGAGAACATGTCCTATGGCCACTGAGGAAAGAGAATCAAGCTGAGTGAGACAGAGAATTTCCTTAACTTTCAGTCTGAAAGTATATGCTAGGCCATATGAAGAGAAGGAGTTTCTCAAGCAGTGGGCTTGAGAAGTCAGAGATAGGCAGTCAAGGAAGTGAAGCCATCTGCAAGTTGTGAGGCAGAGTTCCAAAAAGGAGAGAAGTGGGCCTCCCTGGTGGTGCAGCGGTTAAGTGCTGCGCTGTAGAGCTGTGGGCAGCGGCGATGCAAGTTTGATGCCCAGCCGGGGAAAATCACACATGGTGGGGCAGACCTCTCCTGCCTCATCCGCTGCTCCCCTCAGCAGTGTATTTCTGATCTGCCCGTTCTGCTCCCCACTCTGTCTCTGGTGAACCCTCTCACCACCCCACACCTCTCGCCTGTACCCCAGCTTGTATGTATAAATAAATAAATCTTTAAGAAACAAACAAACAAACAAAAAGGAGAGAAGTATGAAGAAAACTAATTCCATAAATATCTATATGTTTTTCTTGACTCTGTGAATAGTAAGAGGTGTGTGCATAGGAGAAAACAATACAAGTCCAAGCAAAACTGGACTGAAGGATGTTAGGATGAGCAGTTGCTCAAATTCACACAGGGTTGGGAAATGTTTGACTTATGACCTACCAGAGTGGAAACACCTCATTAAACATCCTGGGAATTCAGCAGAGACCACAGAAGGTTATATCTTAGTGCAAAGCTAAAATTTTGTTTAGAGCAAAGACTACTCAGCACACATCCTAAAAAACCTTAAGACAGTTCTTAATCTAATCTACAAGTCTTAACTGCCTGCCTAACAACACCCACTACTAATTAAAAGGAAGATAGAAAAATCTAGACCCTCACCAATATAACATTCATAATATACAGTATGTAATCAAAAGGCATAAGAAATATCAAGAAGCAGAGGAAAAGCTAACCAACAAATAGCATACAAATCAGCAAATAGATGTAGAAATGAAAGACATGACAGGTTAGTATTAAAATAGTTTAATAAACTCAACCAAATGTTATTAATATGCTTAAAATTAAAACAAAATATGAACAGAAGAGAGAAAAAGAAACAATTTCTAGATAAAAAATACAATACATGTAATGAGAATCTCACCAAATGGAATTAACAGGATTTGACACTGCAGGGAAAAAAAAATCAGTGAATTTGTAGATTTAAC
The DNA here is from genome assembly GCA_004024925.1 of Scalopus aquaticus. NCBI lineage: Eukaryota > Metazoa > Chordata > Mammalia > Eulipotyphla > Talpidae > Scalopus > Scalopus aquaticus. The sequence goes on from PVIJ01007627.1 coordinate 65,192, forward strand.
AATAGAAATTATCTGAAATGAAGCACAGAGTTTTCAAAAAGATCAACGAAAATCAACATATCCTTAGTGGTTTGTGGGATACCAAGAAGATTAGTAAACAGGTAAGAATTGGCCTAGGAGAAAGGAGGAAACAAAAATATATTTTAAGATGTAAGGGTCAGGGCCTCCCTGGTGGTACAAGGGGCTAAATATCAGCACTATATAAAGCTATCAGCAGTCACTGCAGCACAAGTTCGATTCCTGTCCAGGGAGCTGACCTACATGAACAGCAGACCTCTCCTGTCTCGCCCGCTGCTCCCCTCAGCAGTGTATTTCTGATCTGCCTGTTCTGCTACCCGCTCTGTCTCTGGTGAACTCTCTCGCTGCCCCACGCCTCTGGCCTGTACCCCAACTTGTATGTATAAATGAAAAATAAATCTTTAAAAAAAAATCTGCCTGTTTTGCTCCCCACTCTATCTTTGGTGAATGCTCTCATCCCCTCCCCCCACACCCCACCCTACACCTCTGGCCTACACTCCAGCTCTTGTATGCATAAATAATTTTTTTTTAAATAAAAAGAAGGGTCAAATATTTCCCGATTTGAAGAAAATAATAAAACCATGGATTGAAGAATTCCAATGAAACTCAAGCCAAGCATGACAGGCTTTTAAAAAACCACACAAAAGCTCACAGTAATCAAACTGCTAAAAACTAGTCATACAAAGAAAATCTTAAAAGCAGCCAAGGAGGGGTAGGAGCCAAGGAGGAGAAAGACACATTATATACAAAAGAACATAGACAGGAAGGATCACAGACTCTAGTCAGAAACTGCACGAGTCAGAAGAAAATGACACATCTGTAAAGTGCTGAATGAAAACAAAAAAAACTGTCAACCTAGAATTCTACATACTCAGTGAAAATAACTTTCATGAATGAAGGTTAGGTGAATTTTTGAGACAAACAGAACTTAAAAAGATTTGTTGCCAGGAGACCTGTTTCATCATAAGGAATGTTAAATAAATTTCTCCAGGTATATTAAAAAAGAAAAACATATAATAGTGTTACATCACAAATATGAAAAATAAATTGTAACAATGCAAATATTAGGAGGGGAATGAAAATATTATATGATATGGGTAATATGTAATGGATAGACTAATAAAATATTACTAAAGATAGACTGTGATGAGTTAAAATTGTAACTTTTAGAGGAAATACTAAAGTCAAAACTAATGATTTCATAGTAGAGATAAAATAGAATATTGAAAGTTACTCAGTTAATCCAAAGGACCAGAAAAATGCAAAAAAAAATGAACAAAGAGCAGATAGTACAAATGAAAAAATAGCAAGATGCTCTGGTTAAATCCAACCACAGTGATACGTATATTAAAAGTAAAAGATTTAAACACTATAGGTATGAAGCAGAGATGAAGTTGGATTTTTAAGAAAGCCAACCACATGCTATAAAAATCTCTTTAATGTATATACAAATATAGTTAAAATATAGAGATGTCAAAAGATAAATCTTGTACAACAAAATATAAGAACTCTGTAGTGACTATATTAATAACAGTAATTGATATCAAGTAATTTATAGTAAGTAAATAGAAAATCAGCAAGCACATATAAGATTTAAACTGATACTGTCAACTTACTTGACATTCATAGAACACTCCAACTAAAAATAGCAGATATATAGCAATGCAAGCACAAATGGGAAATTAACAAAGGTAGACTATATTCTGAATCTTAAAACAAGTTTCAGAAATCATGCAGGGTTTTATATCAGATAGAGCATGTTCTTGGACCAGAATCAAATAAATCCAAAATATCCAATTAAAAGGTTGAAAAACAAGGACAGAATTAAGTTGCCTTTTATATCTTTAGAAATACTTAATCCTCTATCGATCTCATTTTATTTTTTATGTAATTATAGCTTCATTTGATTAGTAAATGATAATATGAATTTTTTTATTGTGGTAAAATACACATAAAATTTACTTTACTAACCTTTTTGCCAGTTTTATTAAAATATAATTGACATATACATTGTATTATCACATTGTTTGCGGGTAGTTTGCTACTACCAGTCAACGTAAAATGTATAAATATGTTTCCCTCATACAATTTAAAATATTTTTGTAAGCAAAACATTATTCCCATATTACTATTCCTATAAGAAAGGATCACCACTTTCTTTAAGCCACATAGCTGGTGAGTAATAACACATTGTTTGCAGGTATTTTGCTACTACCAGTCAACATAAAACGCATTCCCCGCATAAATACATTTCTCGCATACAATGTGTTAGTTTTAGATGTAAAATATTATGATTTGGTATGTTTATATTGTAAAATGATTACTACAATAAGTTAACAGCCATTACTCCACACAATGAAAAATTGTGTGGGGTGATAGGAACTTCAAGATTTTCTCCTAGCAACTTTCAAATATACAACACAGTATTTCAAACTTTAGTAACCACGTTGTACATTCTAACTGGAACATGTTGAAATGTGATTGTTGGACCCAGAAAAGATTTAATCTGATGATACATTTCACAAATCAACAAACACAAGATCAGTGAGATTAAATGCTTTGTCCAGGACTTGAAGGAACAGGTAACATAAGAAGGCTAAAACTCAGCCTGACTGAGCTCTGTGCTCTTCTACTGACTATAATCATACTTTTGGATCTCCTTCACCTATTTTGCACACCCCCACTTCCACCTCTGACAACCATCAATTTGTTCTCTATGAGTCTGGGTTTTTTAGATTATACATGTAAATGAGATTATGTAATATTTGCATTTCCCCGTCTGCTTTATTTCACTTAGCATTATACCTTCAAAGTTTATCCACATTGTTACAAGGTATGATTTCTTCTTTTTCCTGGCTGAATAATATTTAACTGTATATATTAATCATAACGTCTTTATCCATTCATCCATCAATAGACACTGAGGTTGTTTCCATGTGTTGGCTGCTGTAAATAATAATGCAATGAACATGATGGGCAAAGATATCTTTCCAAGATTGTGATTTTGCTTTGCTCAAATATATACTCAGTGGATCCAGTGGAATTGCTGGATCATTATGTTAATTTTAATTTTCTTAAGGAAACTTCATATGGTCTTCCATTATGGCTTCACCAATTTAGCATCTCACAAGTGGTACACAAGGGTTGCCTTTACTCCACATTCTTGCCAACACTTGTTATTTCTTGTTTGTTTGTTTTTTATAACTATTTTAACAGATGTGAGGTGATAGATCTCATTGTGATTTTGATTTACATTTCTCTCATGATTAGTGATGATTCTTGCATATGTTAGTCATTGTATGTATTCTAAGGAAAAATGCTTATTCAGTTCTTCTCACTTTAAAATAAGATTGTTTGGTTTTTGCTATTGAGTTGACTATCAATGATTATGCAATCAGTGACTTTTCCCTCTTACATTATTTTATGCAATAAAAACATATTTATGATGTTTTATTTGCTATGGACGTATTATGGCATGGAAATTTTAATTTCTACTTTTGAAATATTTCTTTTTGAGTTTAAACAATATTTATGATCTGAAAAAGTACATATACTAATTAAACTTCTGTCATGTTTTAATAATATTATGTTTTCTTTACATCCTAGAATAGTCTCAGGAAAAGTAAAATGTTCTTTGACTTATCAACATCTTCCATGTTCATGTGCAATATTTGACTTAAGAGTCAAAATCTTTTCATGTGATTTTTTTTGTTTGTTAAAATAATTGTTATGCTCACTCTACAGAACATTAAGTACAATGGGACTCTTGAATCAAAACAGATAAGCATCCCTCCCTTAAAAAACTCATTTATGACTTTTTATATAAATCATATCAGAGTTAAACATTAAGTTGAAAGTATGGTGTGCACTCAAACTAGAATTCTGCTATGAGATTTGGCTGCCTTTTCCTTATTGAAGGAGCTGTTAAATTTTAAAAACCTACTTTGATAAAGAATAGAAAAAGAGCCCCATTATCAAAAACAAAGACACGTTAAAGGTGGTATTGAAAATAAATAATTGGCTTTTGTTCATGAATGGCTAAATCTATTTTGTGATTTCAAAGAGCTAAGAACAGATTGCTTCCCTCAGATTGTTAGCAAAGAAATGTTTTCATCAATTAACATTCTTTGCTAAGAACAGTTTTTTCCAGTGCTATTTCTCCAATGGAGTATTATTTCTCAAATGGAGTATTACATAAATAGACCTGCCCAAAGGACAATTCCTGGGCTTTTTTTTTTTTCTTTAGCATATTAGAGTATACTAATTATGGCATGGCAGTTCAGAATTGTGGCAGAAAACAGAAAAAAAAAAATCACACTGCAAACAGAAAATTTACCTAGGGGAAAAAATGACTGTAGGTAACCATTCCTGCAAATTAAATGAAAGGGATGCCACCCACAAATTATTACAGGCTTCCTCTTTACCATGCTTTTATCCAATATTTATATCCCAAGAGGACAGAAGGGAAAGAGCAGGGGCTAGAGAATAAAAAATGTTATAGTAAAATCCCTGAACTGTAAGAACATGCCATTTCAGCTACCCCAAGCTATCCCCCAACTCAACTCTACCCTTTCCATTTCCAGATTGTGCTGAAGTAATTACCATCTCATAATAGCCTATTCAGATGGGTAAAACAATAGCATTGAGCTATTACTATTAACCAGGAACTATCCTAAGAGTTTTATCTATTTTTTTTAAGATTTATTTATTTATGCATACACGTTGGGGTACAGGCCAGAGGCATGGGGTGGCAAGAGGGGATAGAGTGGGGAGCAGAACAGGCAGATTGCGGAAATACACTGCTAAACAGGCAGATTGCAGAGCAGGGGGTGAGGCAGGAGAGGTCTGCCATGCCATGTGGGAATCTCCCTGGCCAGGCATGGAACTCGCATTGCCGCTGAAGACAGCTTCACAGCGCAGCGCTAAACCGCTGCGCCACCAAGGAGGCCCTGAGAGCTTTATCTATTTTGATTCAATTAACACCTAAATTAATATTTTGGTAACAATATCATGTTCCTATTTTGCAGAATTGGAAACTGAGGCCCAAGATCATACAAGCTGATGAGTAGAGAGATCAGATGGGTACCCAGGCAGCCTAACTCCAGAGTCCAGGCCTTTGACCTCTCTATTCTCCTTGTCATATTTATGTCACATTTTAAGTATAAAATTTAATATTTAGGAGAATGTTGAAGTGTATTAAGTCTTACTTTTATAGATGTAATCCAGACAAGGGAAAATAAGTGACTATTTCAACACCAAATAGACTTTCCCAAGGCCTCCAACTCATTGAAGAACTAGGATTTTGAAATCAGTTTTTCTATCACTATTAAAATGCAATAATTCCATGTGGGTGAATTTTTTTTCTCTTCTTAAATTCTCTATAGCAATTATCTTGGCTTTCTTTCCATTGTATTTTTGTCTCACTTCCACATCATTTGGATGTGTCAAAAGAAAAACACTTTTCAATATCACTCAATAATGTCCCTGGCCTCTGTCAAGTTCGAGCACAATGATAGGGTCTCCGATGATGCTGGAGATTCAAATGTAACTCATTAGAGGAAAGTGAGCTAAGTGGTCTTTAAGACAAAGCAACAAAATTATTTCTACTATGTGGGGGTAGACAAAAAAGGAAAACTGGGGAAAAAAAAGAAAGAAACAAGCAACCAAAAGCACATGAGGAAAATAATGCACATTTTACCTTAGGGTATTTTACTAAAATGGAGATCTCAAAACATTTTTCAATCATACACCTCTATTATTAAATGTTTTCAGCACACAATTCTAAAATTATTAGACATCCTTAAGTGTACTAATTTTATGTAAGTTATAAAACACAAATATAGCAAGATCCATAAAAAAGAAATAAACAGTATTGATACTTATAGTATTGAGGATTTAAGGAAATTTTAGTAAGAATTATATAATGGAGAATTCTGTATGACCTTGAAAATCTTGGTTTAATACCTGATCATGTAAGATTCAAAGGTTAAGGTCAATGTATTCCCATATTTGGGTATCAGGGTTAAAATAGATCATGCAAAAAAAAAAAAAAAAGATTTAGAATAAGGCAAACTGGTTTTGTGTACTCAATTATGATAACCAAATTTCAATGTCATCCACATACAAAGGTTGCTGACAGTCTTTTTTTCTAGTAAAGTTTTATTTTCTTTATATGAATTAGTTTTCCTTGCAAAGTTATTTTTTCTTTGAAGTTTGACAAATGGGGTCTAAATCCACTGAAATATAATATGGAAGGTTTTTTTTTTAATCATATTAGAAATTGTCTTTTTGTTCTAATGATTGCTTCTTTTGCAGTGTAGAAGCTTATTAGCTTGTCAATTTCTACAGAATATGTGTGCCAGGATTTTGATAGTGATAACTTCAAATTTATAGATTTCAAGTCTTGTATTTCTTTTCTAAAATTCATTTCTTAATTTCATGTTATATTTCATATTAGTATGAAAGGGATTGTTTTCTTAAGATCATTTTCAAATTGCCAATTACTATATATAAAATTACAACTGATTCTTGTATTGGTCTTGGATCTTGTGACCCTACTAAATTTATGACCTCTAGTATTATGTTTTTGTATCTTCTTTAGGAATTCCTACTCATAGGACATGTCATTTGTGAATAGACAGCTTAAATTTTTCCATTTCAATATGTCTTTAGTTTTTTTCCTTATCACAATGGCTAAAACCTTCAATACAATGTTAACTAGATGACAGCAGCTATTTCATTTTCATTCTGGGGGAGCATTCCATCTTTTATCATAGCTGTAGGTTTTTCATAGATGAATTTTATCACATTGAGGAAGTACTCTTCTATTAGTTTGTTGAACATTTTTATCATGAATTACCGTTGGATCCTTTTCTGTATCTATTTTTAACTTAATTTCTTCCATATTTTAAAAAGTTATAAAACAACATAAAAATACAACAGTTCTTGACTTCTGGTTCCTGACAAGATGTTGTATTAGTGAGTGCAATTCACTTTTTCCCCCACTTCAACCTCAGGGATTCATAGAAGCTATAACTAGTGGTGTGGTATGATATTTAGCTGCCCTCATGTGTAAAGGACTCAGTGCCCCAGGGTAGGGGAGAGATAGTATTTGTGATTTATTTTCTCTCACGTATAGTTTCAGTCAGTTTATTACTACCTTTATGAAGCAGAGAACTGTGGAGATAAGAAAATTATATGGCCAAATTTTTCAAGAATTTGGAAGAAATTCAAAAGTAAATGTGGTGATATTTGTAGTTCCAGGGTTGGCAGTGAGTCAAGAGCTCCTTTGTAATGGGGACTGTTGACTTGCCAGGTGCCCTTCAACTGCCAGCCAGCCTTCTTTTGCTTTGGGTTCACTCAAAACTGGAAGTCATAAGGGTTCTGTCAGTAATTAGCACATTTCCAATACAGGTCCATATAAAAGGACATTCATTTTAATTTTTGGTGGACAGTTTTGCTAGAAAAAGAATTACTGATGGACAGTGATTTTTTCTTTGCATACTTTGAATATGTACTCTGGTCTATCTGACAAGGCATTGATATCCAAGATCTACAAAGCACTCATAAAACTTAACACAAAGAAAACATAGGGGAAAAAATGGGCAGGAGAGCTAAACATACACCTCTCCAGAAAAGTCAGCTATTAATTTTATTATGGTTCCCTTACACAACAATGAGTTATTATTTTCTTGATGCTTCAATTTTTTTGTGTGTTTGTCTTTCAGGGGTCTGACTTCATATGTTTACTTTACTCAGTATTATTTCTTGGATCTGTAGATTAAAATTTTTATAAAACTTGGGAAGTTTTAGGCCATTGTTTCTGCAAGTATTTTTAAAATACCCTTCCATCCCTCCTTTTCATCTGGTATTCCCAGCTGTGCCAGAGATGAGACTTTATTCATTTTTTCCCCAATCTTCTGTTTTTCAGATTGGACAGATTCTGTTGCTCCAAAATTTCCATTTGGTTCTTTTTAATAGTTTCCATTTCTCTATTGAAAATCTGTTGGTTGAGCCATTTTTCCTTTAAGCTTTTAAACATATTTATAGTCGCTGTTTTGGATTATTTGTTACAAAATCTAATAAGTAGGCTCACTCTGAGCTACTGGCTATTTATTTTCCTGAATTGGGTCAGATTTTTCTTGTTTTGTTGCATGACTCATAATTTTTTGTTGAAACCTGTATAGTTCAGATGAAAATTTGTAGCAGTTTTGATTAGAGTCTGGTTTTTCTCTGGAAAAGTTTTTATTTTTTAATGTTGAAACTTAAAGATTAATAGCGATTTCCTATGTATTGTGGGGCCCCTAATGTTTCTGATAAATTTTTCTATTTTTTATTTTGAATATTTAGCCTAGTGTCTAGAATATTAAATAAATGTATAAAATATAAATTCCAATATTATCTTCTTTACCAAAGGTGCAGTAAGAATATTCTACCCTGAAAAAATTTGCTTCTTAAAATTATTGCCTATCTTCTACGTCAAAGGAGACGAGAGTTGAATAATGGAAGGCATTTTGAGGTTGAGGGGATAGAAATGACACTAAATAAAGCTCTCACCCAAGTTCGAATAGATTATTATTATTTAAAAAAATTATTTACTTTTGCATAAAAGAACTGGGGTATAGGCCAGAGATACAGGGAGTGAGAGGATTCACTAGACACAGTGGAGAGCAAAACAGGTGAATGTACTGAAATACACTGCTAAGGGGAACAGAGGTCTTGCCCAAGTTTGGTTGATAATAGTTGGAACAAGACAGATCACCTGTTTTAATTCTTGTAAGAATTTTGTTGTTCTTCATAATTGTGTGGGAGCAAAAATCTGCCGCACTTAAATATGTGTTTTGGGAAGGAATTTTATTTCATGGACGGGGTTCTAAAGGCTGAGTGGAAGATATTTTTGATATTTATAAGAAAACTTCTCTCTGTAAGGGTATTTCCTGTGAAGAAATCGCTTAACTTGTTCAAAGGAGAAGGCATAATGAAATCTACATACCTATTATTTGTTGTATCTTTCCCAGTAAATGCCCTAACACTCAAGCTACCTGAGTGAGTTACTCTGTTGTGCTGGGTCTCTTAAGTTTCCTTCATGTATATGGGAGATATACATGTCATATTATTAAACATATTTTTGACTTTTCTTCTCATCAATCTGCTTGATACTTGTTTAATTATTTGCTAACCCAAAAGAACTCAGAGGGATATGGGATGATTTTCTTTTTGACCTGCCATAGTCCAATCAGATGGTCATAATTTGTTTTCTTTTGTTCCAAAATAACTGCATGTTTTAACAAATCTTTTAATTGTAAGAAACAGAGATAAACAAAAGGCAAACCAGGAAAATAATGGGCTAAAGATGATTAGAAGAAACAGAAATTTACAGAATAAATAATGAAGTATATTTTGGCCTCATGTAGAGAACAGGAACCAAAAATTATCAGGATCACGGAAGCTACTCTGTATGGCTCACATGTTCCAAACTCCCAGGAGAAGAACTTGATTGGCACTATAACACGTTATAGGTCAATGTTCTACCCATTGATTGATTCTGTTAGAAAAACAATCCCCCCTGTAAGGTTTTTACAAACTCTACTCCCATCTCCAAGTTGAAAAGATATCAGGCACCAAAAATTACAACTCCTATCTTACCATGAACCTGACTTCCTAAGTGAGGGTTTTCTAGGAACTTAGCACAGAGGTAAGCAGCCATACTTGTTTTGTAATTGAAAATGTACATATTCTGACTTTCCTGCTTTCTTGTCTCTGATTTGCACCCTTTTACTGCTAGGATGAGATACATGAAGGAGAGACATAGAGACACTTGGGAGAGATACTTGGACGAGACATGTGTGTGAGAGACACGTGTAGAGACTCTTCCTAGTCCTTAGCAGAGATAAAAATAGCCATTATAAAAAAAAAAAAAAGAGCCTTCCTTGGTGGCGCAACTGGTTAAGCGTAGCATTGTGAAGCTATCCGCAGCCACTGCAGCATGAGTTCAATGCCCAGCCAGAGAGATTCCCACATGGTGTGGCAGACCTCTCCTGCCTCGCCTGTTGTCCCCTTCAGCAGTGTACTTCAGTCTGTCTGCCTGTTCTGCTCCCCACTCTGTCTCTGGTGGGTCCTCTCACTGCCCCACACCTCTGGCCTATACCCCAACTAATATGCTTAAATAAATAAATTTATAAAAAAAAAAATAAAACAGCCATTATCTTGAACTTTTTGTGGACTATGTGGCATATTTTGAATTTGGGGTTTCTCATTCTGTTCCATTGTTAGCAGGTAGAATGAGTGGCACCCCAGGATCCCCAAACCTGTATGCTCTAAATGAGTTCTGCCACCTACTGCATAAAGACCTTCAATAGAAAAGAATGTAACAGAATTTGTATGCAATATAAAGAAGGGAAAAAAGGTAATAGTTTCTAATCAAACACCCAAAGTTACCCATCCCTTCATGGGTAAATGCCCAAACAGGGTTGGCCCAAAACAGGGTCACTGAGGCCGCCAAACTGGCCACCAGTCTAAGGCACCTTCTGGAGGGGACCCACAGGAAAGGAGCAGAGGAGACAGGCAAGTCTGAAAGGAAAGGAGCAAAATCAAAGTCCAAGTCAAGACTTTGGGTTTCTCTGGGTTCTCTGACCCACATCTCTTCCAGGTGTATTCTTCCACGTCCTCGAAGTCCCTGGTAGAAGTCCAAGGCTGAGAAGCAAACATGGCTTTTTCGCTTTTCTCTCTGCTACCTACATGTGCCTCCTCCAGGTCTTCAGTTTCCCTTGACTCCTTTTCTAAGTCTCCTTTTTATCTTCCCCTCACTGCTCAGCTCCACCCTTTATTAGGAGGGGTAGAGAAGATGAAACCTCCCCATGTTCCTGGGACTTGCCTAGCTCTTTTTTTGTGGTTCCCTGCCAGAAGGTACCATAGATTTGTGGCAAGCTTTTAGGCCTCTATGGATTTCTTTGGGCTAAGCCTGTTTGGCTAGTTACTTGACCATAAGAATGGGTATTTATTTTTTTTGGAGTTTTATTGGGAAATTCTGTTTGAAAGCCTTTCTTCTCTTTATTCACACCAATTCTATTAAAAATCTTTCAGATTATGAGTCTCCTTCATTTTCTTTGTGCCTGTGGAGGGCCAGCTCCCCTCTGGAGGGCACACCCTTTATCAGTTTAAGATCTCTGTGTATTCCTCGGTTATGTGCTAATAGTTACATCTGAATCAGGTCCACACCATGGCCAGATGCAAGGTCATGAGCATGCGAGGCTGCCTACTTCAAGGCCTGTGCAATAAGGTACTTGGAATTACATCTACTATACTTAACCAGATGTTTGATGCCTTTCTGATTTTATGAAGTTGTTAAACTTTCATGATTCTTCCATGTTTCAAAAGAGAGCAATCTTGATGTTTCAGATGAAAAAAAATGTAGGTAACCCTTATTTAACCTCTTTGATAAAAGCAATTTTTCTCAACAAACACTGAATATAACTTCCTGCACACATGTAGCCAGTCCTCACACAGTTCCCTTCCCTCATAGAGGGGTAGAGATAGCCCATAGAAAAATTAGGAGTTGATGGCAAATAAACTCTGCTATGAGTCAGCTTACTTTTCCACATTGAAACCTTAGTGTCATCTTTTACTCATTATCTCCCAACATTCCTAATTGAAAATTGTCATTGCTGGAAATCAAATTTTTTCAAGGACTTAGAAAAAGGATTAATGAATGTGTTGGTTTTTCTTAGAGGTATTTCAGTAGTCTCAGGCATATGGAGAATGTAGTCATGACCACTACATGCATCCTATGCTCTAGGAGAGAAGGTCAGACACAAATAACCATACCAAGGGGTAGAAAGTGTTAGGTGCCACAGTAAAATACTGTGGCAAATATCACCCCCTGGGGAACATTAGGACATTCTCCATTTTCTGAAAATGCTTTACAGGTAACTACCAGGCAGATTAGGATTCACATATGCAGAGAATGGGTTAGAGGTGGGGTATAACCAATCCTGAGCAAAACTATTATGCTCTAGGGGCCCTCTGTGGGTCAGTTTATTACACTGATCTCTTTCACTCATTTGCCACTTGCTTTTGTTTTAACATTTCTTTAAAAAAAAAAAAACTGTCAATTAGGGTACTTTTTGGAATTCCATTTTCACTGCTCCCACCTTCTCCATAGATATTCAAAAGAATGAGGATAGAGACTGTTCTTGATACTCCCTGCTCCTTCTTGTCTCTGCCTTTATTTTTCAGTAATTTACTGCTAATCATATGGCTTAATATGAAAGTAATAAATGTTGGATAATCACAAAGTTTTCATAATCATGAATAGGTTAATTTCTTTATGAGATAGTAATTGAAAAGTTCCCTTGGACTAGTGCTATTTACTTTTGTTCTTTAGAGTAGAGTTCACCAAACCTCTTCAGTCTTTATAATCTTGCTCTACACCATGAATCTTCCCAGCAGTTTAGAACCACGGAGGTGTGGCTAGCAAGTTAAAAATTTCTTCTTCACAAACAGGTCATTTACATTTATATGGGTCCTCTGAGTAGGAGACAGTGGTAGGAGACAGTGGTTTCTACCTTTTATTGGAAATCTGGAGTTTGCAATTTGCAAGTGAAGAGCATTTTTGTAGGAGAGAATGTCACTGGTAAGAGGAGTTAGGATTTTGAGGAGAAGGAGCACAGTGTTGAGGAGCATTTCAGTTGCAATTAAGGATAGAATACTGGCAGTGAAAAATGGAAGTCTCAAGAATTTCCCTTCAGACTGTGTCTGTGAAAGGAAAGCTCAGTAGATGGTAATGAAGGTAGGATATGAGGAAGATTTTACAAAAGGTGGGGTATTTGTAAGGCATAGGGAAACAATGGAGAGCATGCAGCATATTAACTAAGTGAGAAAATAGTAAGGATGGAGCAAAATCCTGGAGGAGGATGGATGACCCCAGCTTAGCAGCACAAATGGAATATGAGCTTAGATGAGAAGGATGGACATCCGTTCTCAGTTAGGATCGAAGGAAGTGATGAAGTGTAAAACTTGAGTGAGAAGTCAGAAAGTCAAGTTGAGGAACCTTCTGGTAGATACCTCAGGCAAGTGAGAGGGAAGATCTTTTGTAGAATTGGAAGTTCTGTGGGGACATGTACATAAGCAGAGCAGAAATAGGTCAGGTTTAGGAAAACTGCCCTGGATAACATTCCTGGATAAATGTCCTGGATAATTACCCTTGTGAAGATGCAGGGAATTTAATCAGTGAAGACCCAGCCAAGCCTGGAGAGCATAAACTTTTGTTGAACAAAGCAATTTCTTAAACTTGACCAGCAATGCTGGTGTACAAGTTCAAAAAAAAATATTTCAACCTAAGAATTTTTTTAAAAGTTCAGTGACATTTTAGGAAACATAATTAATGGTGGATTTAAGCAATAGTCAAATTATTACAAACATGAAATACACAATATCAAAACATCAAACATGTGATCTGAGAAAAACTCAAAAAGAAATGATTATTGGAGTGGAAATATCATTTAATTCTTGCTTCCTTCTTTCTATGCTAGCCCAAGGAAAGAAAATGAAAGTTTTTTTTCTTTTCACTGGGCACATCTTCCAGTCACTCAAAATTAAAATAAAAAAAAAATCACTGGTGTCTTGTTAGCCCATTAAAAATGTCTTATTAATAATTTGCATTTTGCCTTTCCTATTCTACTATAAACAAACACACACACACACAAACCCTCATAAATTGAATGGATGTTGAACTGATTTCCATGATGGCAAGGCAACACAAGGCCTGCAGATCCCCTACCAATTCTGGTACAATTTAGGAGCAACACTCATATCTCCAGTTGTCTTGTTCCATAGCCTTAAACTGCATAGGACTGTCAACTAAATTCAAATTATACTATAAATTGTGAGAGTTGTTTTTCCATTCCAGGTATCATGTTAACAATTATTATCTATCTTTGTAATATTCAGCTATATTAAAATAAAAATTGCTAGCGAAGCATGCTATCAAACTTAAAATTCAGGACAGTAGTTAGACATACATAGTTTGCACACACATTAATCTGTATCTCAACAAAATATTTGTAATTTCCACACACTATGGTCCCTTCAATTTGGGGAACAGAAAGCATAGTACTCTCCCTAAAAAAATGGTAAAATCACCAAGAATGAACATACAAATATCAGTAGCAACATACAATGAAATATAATGCTTAAAAGCCAATGTTCATGAAGTTCCACTTCAATAGCCAATATCTAAATATGAACGTTATTTACAAAAACAATTGGTTTTGACAAACTAGCATGAAGTTTTATGTGAAAACAGAAAAACTTGTTATTAAAGGTTTTGTGTGTACTGATCCCATGCTCCAGTCCCTTACGTCATCAAATTTAGAGATAAACTGGGAAATAGTCAGAAAACAAAATCCATTAACTGTAAACTATTTCCTATACACTCTTGTTTGAAATATTCAGAAAACAAGAAACACTGACTCTGCAACCAGTGTTTTTCTTCAGCCTGTAGCCTATTAGAGGAAACAGCACACACCTGTCAAACTCAGTGTAGAATGCACACAGAAATGGGTGTTTGATATTTTTCATTGGAGGGTTTAGATGTTTGTTTTAGGAAACAGGGAACACACTTATGTTGACCCAATGATATCCACCATAGAATACGTCAGGCTGTTTCTTTACCAAATAGCATACAAAGGAAATCTTCCTTTAGGTAGGGCTATAGTTTCTAAGGCCCAAAATTCTGAGGTAAGTCAGTACCAGGGAAGGGGGGAGTGTCTGGAAACAATAAGTAGAGTTCAGGTAGACTAATGACGTCAGGAGGAAGCAGTGATTTAAGGGAAGTGTTGTAAACTCACCTGGAGAAGCTGTAGCTGCACACTTGTCAAAAGTCAAAGGACATGGCCTCGGGGACTCCCCAGAAGCAGGAAAAGTGAAACGCCTACTCCTAGTTTCTCGCCTTGAAGAATTCGTTTAGAGGCTCAGCTGGTCCTGTTTTTTGAGCCAGGCACAACCCCTATCATGATAGGTAGAGCTGACAGGAACGCAAAGCGAAAGGTGCTTCAAATTTTAGTTCCAGCGCCCGGGAACCCCGCGGTATTTCTTTCCCTCACCTTCGCCGGCGCCCAAAGCCAGAAACACCTTCATCTTCAGTCCCCACCTCCTTTCGGCCTCTCACTCTTAACAGCATCGGTCTCTATGGCGACCTGAAACCCCAATTTCCATTGGCTCGTTCAATATGAGGGCCCGGCCAATAGGGAAAGCCAGCCTTCTCCTTTGGACCAATGGGGTAGGGGAGGAGGAGGTCCGGAGACGGCGGCGTGCTGACGTTCCCGGGAGCCCGGGGCTGGCTGGGCAGGAGGGCTGGCGACTGGGCGGGCGGCGGCGGCGGCCTCTGGGCAGTAGAGGGGGCTCCGGGGCTGAGTCTGTCGACGCCGGCCGCGGAGGCGGCACCATGGGCACGGGGTAGAGGGACAAGTTGGCCACCGCCGCCGCCGCCGGGGGTGGTGGGAGAGCCGCTTCGGGGGAGGGGGCGGGTGGGGGAGGGAGGGGCGGGCTGTCGCTCGGCAGCGGCACTTTTTTAATTTTTTCGGGTGCCGCAGCGGCGACCCTTCGGCGCCGATGTCCCTGATCTCCGGAGCTACGACGGCAGCTGCCTAACCTGGAAAGTAAGTGATCGGGTCGGTGGGAGGGCGCGGGACTCCTGACCACGAGAACCCCGGCCCCGGCGCCGGAGCCTGGACCTGCTTGGAG
>PVIJ01007628.1:0-80839 GCA_004024925.1 Scalopus aquaticus
CCCGCTGATTGTCTCTCTATTTGGTTTCCTTATAGTCCTGTTATAAGTGAAACCATTCGATATTTTTCTCTTTCTTTCTGGCTTATTTCACTGAGTATGATCCCGTCTAATTCCATCCATGTCGCTGCAAATTGCATGTGTTTATCTGCTTTTCATGATGAATAGTATTCCCTTGTGTATATGTACCACATCTTCTTGATCCAATCATCTATTTTTGGACATCTGGGTTGCTTCTGGGCAACCCAGATGTCCAATGTTTGGATTTTAAATGATGGTGGACCTATTATATAAAACTGTTGAGGAAAGAAAAGACTCAGTGTTACTTCATTATGAAAATGAAATGAATGTCATGCAAATGGAAACTTACAAATGTCATTAAATGCACGTTATTTTGTCTACATGTTCTAGCATAGAAATATTCATCCTTAAGACTGAATTTGCATACCTTTGTAGTTTGTACCATACCTAAACCATTGCATATGAAATTAACAAAGTCCTTTAAAAAATTATGATAACAATTGCTTAACATTTTATAGAAAAAAAATTTCTATTAAGGGAAGGGAATGACTTATGTATTGCATAAAGTAATATGGTAAAACAGTGTCTATTTTAGATAAAAAACGTGTACTTTTTGTTGAAGCCCTAAATTGCATTTGATACTTGAACTGTGCTTCATTTATAGGTACCACACAATAACCATTTATAAGCAGCCTTACTATATTCTGGTGTTCTGGGTTACTGATAGAAGTGAAGAAGAGAGACATACATAGAGGGATGGTTTTCACTGCCATCTTTTATGATGCAAGTATGCCTTTACCAACCTCAACTTTAAGAATTAAGGCTGAAAAGAAACAATAGTTATTTTCTGAAATATGTTGTCCTTGCTACCAAAGGGCATTATTATTTAGTCATGGTTACCTAAACATACCACTGTTTTATTTGCTAAGAATAAGATTCCCCCCTATTCATAGCTCTTAATTTGGACTCACACACATATACACACTCAAAAGAGGCTAAAAATTCTCTTGAAAATGACTGAGAGATTAATAGTACATCTTGCTTCTTATGTGTCACCTGTATTTTAAGTGTTTTGCCCTTATCAACTTACTTAATTCACCCAACAAAATACATATCATGAAAGTTTCTACATATGAGAAAACTCAGTTTCAGCAACTTGCCTGATGGCTCACATTAATAAATGACAAATCAGAAGTCACACTCAGGTGAGATATCTGCAGAGTCTATGCTTTACCTATTAAGGGGCACTGTCTCTTACTCAGAACACGTAGGTGAGAAACAAAGAGGCAGCAGCTAGTTGTGTGGTCTGCAGTGAAATCAGTGGCTTTAACTTGGATCTGAGTCCATCACCTCATGCACTACACATCATGCCTCCTTCTCACTCTAAAATATGTAGGTTGATAGAAACTACCACACATGAATTCTGTAAAAGTTCCCCAAAATGGTCTATACCTATTTGGCACAGGAATTAGTTACTTAAAAATATTAGTTATCCCTTTTATCATGATGTGCCCAATTATAGATCCTGTTATTTAGAATTTGCTTTGAAAGAAGGGAGCAACAATATCTAATACAGACTATTAAATGTTAAAAAAGTGAAAGAAAACATCTCTCCTCCTGCTTTACCCATGTTGGGAGGTTATAATAAGAAACAGAAAATCATAAAAGGAACTAACTGGTCAGAAAAGATTCAAGATTAAAGTATATTTGTTCTTCTCACAGTTACCTCAGTTAATATTCACTTCAGTGCCACAAGAAGTATTCTTTTTTTTTTTAAGGTTTATTTATTTTTGCATACAAGCTGGGGTGCAGGCCAGAGGTGTGGGGCGGTGAGAGGGCCCACTAGAGACAGAGTGGGGAGCATACCAGGCAGATTAGCTAAAGGGCACTGCTGAGGGGAGCAGCGAGCGAGGCAGGAGAGGTCTGCTGCACCATCTGGGAAGCTCCCTGGCCGGGCATCAAACTAGCGCCACACCTCACAGCTCCACAGCGCTGTGCTTAACCCGTTGTGTCACCAGGGAGTCCCCACAAGAAGTATTCTTAATCCCAAATCAAAGTCACAAAAACTGAGTCTTGTTGATTCAAAATCATAGTCAGTAAATGGTAAAGCCAGGAGGATGTGCAGCTGTATCACAACAGTTTAGAGGCATGAAATACGTTTAGTGGATTTAAATCAGGATTTAGAAAATAGAAGCACAAAAAAGACCAAAGATCAGAAAATATTAGCGAAAATCAACTGAAGCAGAAGTGAAAGCTACTGGATTAAAGTATGGCAGTTATGTGTACAGGTGTGTATCCAGAGGTCTACTGAGTTGCCATGGTAATTGTAGTTTTCAATGTTTGGAACGGTCAAAAAATTTAGAAATACACAGTACATGTCACATTCCTCATGTTGGTATAATAGTCAAACAAGCATCTATTTATGCCAAACTAGAGAGGTCAGGATCCAATAATTACTTGGACCTACACATATTCTGGAATTACTTGAAGGAAAAAGAAAAACCTGTGCAGGCACACTCACACACACACACATAGAAACACACATACTCATACACTCACATACTCATTCAGACACACACACACACACACACACACTCACACAAACACACTCACACGCTCACACACACTCTCTCTCATGAACCTTGAGCAGGTTTCTGCTCTGCCTCACATTCCAGGAAGAACTAGTACAATTTGGCTGGCGGGTCGCACCATCACTAACAAGCTGAGTGGGTTGATGCATCAATTAAATTTTATGTTCCTTTGGTTTTTCCTCTATAAAAGAGAAGATAACAATTCCTTCTCTCTAATTACCTCCACGGGACTCTCAGCTATTTAGGCAAAGTCAGTGTAGTGATTTAAAGAAACAGTCAAAGGAAAGGTGAGAGTAAGAGTGTGTGTGTGTGTGTGTGTGTGTGTGCATACACACTTTTACACATCTGTGTATCTGTGTAAAAGAGAGAGACAGCACACATGCTCACACACTTTCTTAGTAGGAAGAAATAAATGCCAACCAAATGAGTGGCAAAAGGTGAGGTAACAAGGCAAAATATGTGTCACACTGAAAGAAAAAACATAGTTTCTTGAGATGACGGGATATTCCTTTCCATTGGTTGGGTCTGTGGACAATAAGAGTTGCAAGAGATAAAATGGAACAATATGAAGTGCTTGAGATATGGGGTAGTCTCCAGAGATACAGAAAGATATTTGGCTTGCCAAACTAAGAAGCATTGCTGACTAACCTCTGATTTGCGTTTAATCCCCAGGCATTGTAGCCATGGCTAAGGTAATAGCTGGCCTAAGTAAAGGCTTTACTTTATTTTAAATCTTATTACAGCTTTGCCAAAGTAAGGCAAGTCATGAGAGATTTATTTCCCTTCATGACCAAGCTAAAAGATGGTAGATTCACTTATATTTTACTTATATAAGTATATTTTACTTATTTTACCAACTGGTACAAAGAAAGGCAGTTTCTAGCTAACAGCCTCTGAAGCAATAGAGACTCAGCCTCAGCAGTTTGGCCTCTGATGGTGGCATCACAAGATAAGGCCGCCCCTCTCTTTTTGGGCCACTTGTTATTCTAGTGTTAGAAAAATTTTGCATTATATCTTTATACGGTATCTACAATTATACCTCAGATTTATTAAAATAAAAATAAGTAAAGAAAAAAAAAAGCACCTTCAGATTCAGGAAAATGCATAAAAACCCCAATACCATCAATTTAAGGACAACTTCTGAAGAGTTAGTTTCAAACAAAACTGCTGAAAAACATGTGAAGGTGAAACCTATAAGTCACATAAATGAAGATTCAATTTGGGCCAGTTTTAACTTAATATGAGAGCAGCAGATGGTGTGACTTATTGAAAGCACTTTTCAATTTTCTGGGCAAAGTAATTTCTTAAATGAAAGGGCTCCTTTAGGCACGCAAAAACCTACTTCCAAAGCTGTTCGGAGACCTAGCCGCAGTCACAGAGCTAGAAATGGTGGTAGAAGACAACCAACACGCAGTGAAATTGCCTCCTAATTTGTGTGAGAGAGAATACAAATGCCTCGGTGATCTCTGGTTGTTAATGTGCGTGTTTGTTGTTTCGCACATGTGGAGAGTTGTTATTTGGTTGCCCAGGGAGCACCCTACTTCTTCTGGTATGGGAATATGGTTTCCCAGCAAACTCACTGCTCTGACTCCGTGCATCTGAGGTGGTGTGGTTCCGATCCCACCAGCTCCAGGATTGGTAACAGAACCGTGATCCCTTTTTTTTTTTTTTCCTCATCTACTTGTCCCAGTGATTGTTCCAGTTTGGGAGGACATCCTGTTTTCCATACTGACCTGGCTCTAAGTAATTGTACCTGAACTGAATTGACTGAGAGTTGTTCTGCAGGTCCTAGAGTTGAGAAGGTCTAAATCTGAGTTTATACTATAGCTTCTGTCTCTCCAAAAAGGGCAGACTGGCTTTTTTCCAAAATGTCCAGAACAGGCCTTTTCCAACACATATCACCTTGGGATGAGGAACTTAAGCTCAATCAAGGTCTTTTATTATTATTTAAAGAATGCAGAATTCCTACATTTAGAAGTATTTCCAGAAATGACATTTTTATTAGAGAAACCTATCTGCAGACAGGACAAACATCCAAAAGCAAAGTTGTATCATATGAAGTCATCCCCTCTGCATCTCTCCTTGATGCCCTAAGCCCCTTTTTACACAAGATATAAAACCCTGGCTTGTCCCCATTTATTTTAGAATTAAAAAGATGTAAATTCTCCATATGTGTATTATTAAATTTGTTCTTTTTCTCCTACTAATCTCTATGACGTCAATTTGTTCATTCATCCAGCCTGAGAAGAAATCACAAGGGTGGGAGAACTTCATCTGTGCCTCAACTATGGCAAACACCATGAAAGAGAGACAACGAAGAGGGGTAAAGGAAACAGGAACAACCAAATCTTGATGTCTTTGATTTTGAGTTCCTGGATCCAGCCATACCTGTGCACGACACTGGTTAAGTTTGCCAAACAATTCAATTCTGAATCCTCTCTATTTGTTTTACTTCTCTCTTTTACTTTTTTGTTTCACATTCGTTTCACTTTTCTCTCTTTTCGTTGTGGCTATATGCTCTTCATTTGCCTCTTTGCTGAAAAGGAGTGGTTGACCTATGAGGCTGCAGGTAACTTAAAAAACTAAGACAAAGAGGGCGCAAATAGAATGAATTTCTCAAGTACTAAAACTCCTATTCCTGTGTTTGTTTTGTTTTGTTTGCTTCAAGTTGTATGACACAAAGCAGATGATACCTCAGTGAATTAAGCACTTTATTAGAAATGCACTGCAGAGGTGTTTATATTGAGCTATGCTAATACTGATTTCACTGTTTCTCAGTGAATCACAACTATGATACCTCTGTGACCTATAACAGTTACACATATTCTGCATATGGCTTTAAAACTATACAGAAAAATTTGGCAAGACTTTTTTAATTAAGTGTTTATATGGAAAGTCCTTGGCAATATAAACTTTCTATAGAAAATTTAAAAGCTGTTATTTTCTTTGTGTAGTTTTTTTTTTTCTGTACTAGGAATGATGTGAACTTACACACTAGAGAACCTTATAGGAAACAATCTATACCACCTTTTTTCCACTGAATAAATTTTATTGCAGTTACTTAAAACTCTTGATTTTCTTCATTATTCCTAGATATTATATTTTTCCAAATTGTTAAAATTCATCCTAAGCTGTGAAATACCTAAAGGTATTATTCTATTAAATGCTTCATGAGCCAATCTAATATATTGATTAAGAGTAGGGATTATAATCACTAGGTTCTGAAATGGAAGCTATGAATGGGATTTAGGGAATTTGTTAAACATTGATGTTGTTATGCAAAAGTTTTCAGAAACAGATGTCTGGGTATTTTACTTCCAGGAAAAGGCTCCTAGCTCTTTTCAAATTCTAAAAGACCTAGCTATAATTTTTAAAAATGTTATTAAATAAGAATAAGCACAGGGATTTTGATCTTAAAAGACAAAATCAAAGGAAAAGGAATATTACTGTGTTTTCAGAATTTTTATTTTCTATGTATCTTGTTGAAAATCAGCTTCACGATAGCGTCAACATTTGCAGGTGGCAGAGTTATGAATATGTAAAATTAGCCATGACATATTCTGTTCAATACTGCACATCATCATGGCAATAGTTGCTTTATTGCTCAGTGGTCAGGGTCCCTGCCAAAAAGCATAATCTAAATGAGTGTTAAATGCAAGAAGCATTATCTCCATGATATCACAATTAAGCTCAGACAGAGAGACCCAGACCTTAAGGGACAATTGATATATTTCAAAGGTATTGCCACATAAATGGTAAGAAGTCACAGCTTAGTTCTTACAGGACAAATTTTTACAAAAACATAATCTCATTGTGGTCACAGTTCCAAAATGTAAAATTATCGTCTATTAAGATTTTCCTCTTAATATCCCTTCAGTTATGCTAATTCTGGAAAATAATTACTCTTGGTGCTCTCACATTTGAAAATCAGGTTTAGATCACTACTTCAAGTCATTTATTGAAGGAAGAAATAACAGAGCCAAGGCAGAAGGAAAGGAGGAAGAATGGAGGGAGAAGGAAAGAGGAGAGGAGAGTGTTTTTCATTTTAAAGCAAATTTACAGAAAAACTTCAATCTACTAAGGTTGGTGGCTTTAATTTTGCTCTGCTGATAATGTTGTAATATCAAATATGTATTTCTACTAAATACTGTTAAAATATATGCTTTCTATATAGTTTTTTTCCCATCCAGACATATTAGGAGCTGGTGACTAGGCTGCTGAAACAAATCAAAAAGTAAAATAAACAAACAAAAAGCCCAGTAGCTTAAAATATCATGTTTACTTATTTTATATCAAGGTCTGGAGTTGAGAGAGCCAAGCCGGCAGTGCAGCTCTGCTTCCGCTGTCATCTACAGGTTCATATTCCTCCCCTCTTGTTCTTCCACACTATGCCAAAAGCCCAGTTTTGGCCAGAGCCACTGGCTCCCCTTCAAGATCCATTCTATAATTCTATTTCCTACAACATTAACCCCATGGGAGATCAGAAATACCCCATTTCCCAATTTCCCTTGGTGGTCGGCAAGACTTTTTGATCAATTTATAGGCAATGGCATGTGTGCACAAGTGACACGTGCAAATTGGATCGCGCTTCTGAGGGACCAAGGAGATCTCCTTTGCCTTTTACTCTCTTACAACTGGCTGAAATGCAGATGTCATGGAAACCACAACAACTCAGTAAGGGTGTTGGAGCATGAAGACAGAGGAGCTATAGTCAACATCACAGCTCCCAGTTGTACCAGCATGATGGGTTTTACTTGAGAGTTAGAACATGCAAATTCTGTTTAAGCTGATGTTATCTGGTCTGTCACGACTGAACCTTTATCCTCATTATTGCATCAATAGAATATTTGCTGCTCTTCCTCACACTCCTTTTTTCTCTGATACCAGCACCCTTATAAGCTGCTCCCAGAATTTCTTTTTTTCCTTTTTACATATTGGGTTATTTTTGCAACAAGCAAAATAAACTAGGGAGCCCTAGAAATTTGGAGTTCAGACCAAGAAGAACCCCAAATACTAGTCTCCAAAACTTTTACTTATGCAACCAACCAAATTTCCAATCCAGACAAAAATTAGCAGTGACACCTTTCCATCTCTGGCTACTGCTTCCAATGTAAATTGTCTAACAACAGAAAATTTTGCCTCAAGCTGTATAAACTGGTTTCCACGCAATATCATGTGGCAACCAGCATAAAAACAAGAAGAATGAAAATTTAGGATAAATAGACTATGAAAAACTTACTAGAAGAGAGTGTAAAGCAATCTTCCTGAGTACTGATGTCAGAAATGTAACTTATGTGTGGTGGTAGAATGCGGAGAGAGCGAGCACTGAAGAATCCAGAGAAGGATGGTGGGTCTGTCTTTATCACTGGCTGCCTGCCTAGTTTCTTTGAGGTTGAGCCTTATGTTATTTTCTTTTTCTTAAGCACAAGCATTGTTGCCTTAGGGATGTCTTTTTTTTTTTTTTTGATCACTACAACTTCCTCTCCTTACCCCTCATGGCTCACTAATCAATACACAATGAGGTGCCAGAGTAATTTCCTTTTATAAGACTCTTACCACTTCCTGACACTGTTCACATTTCTTCCCTAATTATTTTCAGGTTTTGACACCAGATAGAGTTGCTTGTCCTGTTAATAGGCATTTACTTTTGACATATGCGTCCAGCCTTTTCCACCCAAGCTTGGCCTGTCAACCTTTTTATTTGCCCACTTTATTCCTGATGCCCTCCCTAAACTATGTGCCCAAGTCTAAACTCGACCCCACATCCTAAGTTTTTTTTTTAATCTAATATTCATTACTAGTCACACTAAACATTACTTAAAACTTCCATAATGCCCCTCAATAACTGCCAAGACTTTATGAAGGAAAAAAATGGAAAATGAGAAAGTTTTAATATATGGCAGGATTCATGTGGAATATATTGCAAAATATACCTCATAGATGAATAACTTAAAACTCCACCTTATGTTTATCAGGTAAATACCTGTTCCTGGGGTCCAAAGTTTTTTTTAAACTAAAGATCTTAACAGTTGTACCTCAAAGCTTGCATGCAATATATCATGCAAATATAAAGTTTTATAACAAAGTATCCTTCTGAATATATTAAGCATAATAGGTGTATGAACACTATCACACAATCTTTACTTTTAAATATTTTCCATCTTAAATATAGAAAAGTAATAATAAGAACAGTTGTGTTAACTTCTCACATCCTATTACGATAAGCCCAAAATAAATATACATTCAGTATATCCCATACTTGGCATATGTTTACTGCAAATTTGCCTATAAATAATTTCCATTTTAATGTTCTTTCTTATTCCCTAGATGATAAATGATAAGATTATTATCATCATAGGTTGATGTTAATGCATACTGCAATCTGTTACCTTCTTTGGCAGATAAACCTATGTAAGTGGCCATGGATAAGGAAAGGTAGTTTAAATTTCATATGACTGACATTCCTTGTAGATGTAATGGGAACACCATCGGTTCTCAGCAATTTCTCAGACTTTTAACTTGGTTAAAAGTCACAGATGCTCTTTAAAGAATAATACATCCTCAGAAACTTCTTACATAACTGTTAAACAGCACAGTATATAAAACCAGTGAGACTAATTTTCACCCTCCCTCACCTGACAGAAGAGAACCTTCACAGATCCTCTTGGGATTAACAGCCTAATGTTTAGCCAGCATCAGATCTATGGACTTTTTAATACATTTTTGTTGAGTGAATAAAGGGTAACTATGTTTAGAAGATACATAGACAATTGGATTCATTAATTCTTCTTTCATGAATAACCTTAAACTAGGTGCAGATGAACTTCAGTCGTTTCCACATGAATGTGAAGAAAACCTGAGTCTCTCAGGCTAATTGTAAGAAACATATTAATGCATTAATCAATCTGGACAGGATAATAGAATACTCTAGAAAGTATAAAAAATAAAAAGGATTATTTTTTCTGATTCTGCCACAAACAGAATGTTTAATCTTAGACTAGTCGATTATGTGCTCTGGTCTACCATCTCTAACACGAAATAGGTAGCTTTCTAGAGCGTCTCTGTCACAGATTGAATTGTGTCTCCCCAAATCCATAAGTTGAAATCCTAGCCCCCAGGACCTCAGAATGTGACACTGTTTGGAGATAGTTTCTGCACAGGAGTAATCAAGTAAAAATGAACTCCTCAGGGTCCACCCTAATTCTGAAAGAGACTGGAGTCCTTATAAAAAAGGGACATTTGGTCAAAGACTGATATGGTGCAAGGAGAACACCATATGAGCAAGAAGGTGACCAAGTCAAGAGACACACCTGGAATAGCTCCTTCTTTCACTGCTCTGAGACAGAATCAACCCATGAATTCTGACTTCTAATCTCTGGGAACTGTGAGAGAAAAACATTTCTGTTGTTGAGGACCCATAGTATAATACTTTGTTCCTGCTGCCCAAGCAAACTAATACAGTCTCTAACTCTAAAATACTATGACCTGGGTAGAGAGTGGACTCAGAAAATCTGAAAAAATACATACATACATACATACATACCTGGATACAAAATGGAATAAAATGGCAGTGGGGTGGGAGAATTTGTACAATATGCCAAATCTAAGAGGTAGCACAAGAAATAGTATATATTCAGGAGCCTTAGTAAGATATCTACATCTATCTATATACATTTGCTAAAGAGCAAATGTTAATGCTTTAATTAGGTCAGGGTGGCCAAACAATGGTTATGCAATAGTATGAAAAGGAGACCTTCCCACAGGGTCCATATAAGAAGATAGTTAAAGACTCCAAAATTTCTGCATAAAATAAATACCAATGACATGTTTTTCCAGGTTCACAATTTAAGATGAGCATGGTGCCACCGAAACAACTAGGAACTTTCTGAGTCATTACAGAGAGTTTTCAAATACTGTTAAGTTGATTCAGACTTTAATTCTTCACACCAAAAATGTCTCCAAATATAAATAACAAATCATAAGACTACATTTCTATGATTTGAGTATACAAACTAGTGTCAGATAGCATTTACTGTCTGAACATGGGGCACTCTTTATGTTCAACATATAGAAATAAAAATACTCAATTTTAAAATGACCCTCATCACTTGACAAATATATTGCAAAACCATAAATTGAACAATAGGGGATATGACTGACATTTCCTCTTATTTCAAGGAAAGTGACAAACGAGCTAGATGATCATCATAATTAGTTTTCTGCAAGTAGTTCTCATTATTTAGAAACATGTATCTCTAAATTAAATTTCTATTTTTAAGTTACTAGCACCCAAAGTTAAACTATTTTCATTAGGATTGAAATAAATAGTCAAAGTTTTACTACTCTAATTCGTCCAATAAATTGTCATGATTATTCGTTTTCCATAAAATAAGACAAGTTTCTAAAAATCTTTATGTTAATGTAACCCAGGAAAATATAGGTGTCAAGAGGTCTTTCTCTGCCATTTATCCATGAAAACTTTTGTTTTAAATTGAAAGCCTTTTAAAATGGTATCAGATTCCTCAAATATAACAGATAAATATTTCATACCCAAATTACCCAAACTAAAATTCTACTTAATGAATTCCATTTTTCTTTTAAGTTCTTATTGGGCCATGGATGAAAAACCGCAGGCATCGTATGATGGGAGCAGAGTGGTTGCTTTAACAGACTGATGCCTTTGTCCTCCCTCAATAAACAGAAATAGTGCTGAGAATAAAAGGGAAACTAATCTTTCATACTAATATAACTAATAAATCAGTAAAAGGATTTACTTAGACCTGAGTAAACATCATGTGTCTTTTAGTTCATGCTGACATACATTCCACAAGAATAAAATTCAATCCTATGTCTTGTTGCTGAATAGCAAGGAAAGCCAAATATACAATAATGGCCTATATCAGCAAGCAGCATTTTCTGAGTGCTTAGTAAGTACCTGGCACTGGTCTAATTGGTTTGCATGCACTAAGTCACTGGATCCTCATAAGCAATCAAAAGGGTAGATCCTGCCATTATCTCTTTTTAAATAAAGAACACGAGGCATAGTGATATTAAGGAACTTGTCCAAGATCAAACACCAGAGAGGGCAGCCTGGCTTCATCGTTCTTGATCATATCATTTTCTATATACATCTATAGAGAGTTACAGCTGAATGCCTCCATGAGCCAGGCACTGGGTATGATTTAGATGAATTGTTCTCATTTATTGATGAGGGACTGGCACTTGGCAACGTTAAATTGCTCAAGATCACAGCTACTCAACGATGACCAGAATCCAAATTTAGGTTCATTTGCTTCAAAGCTGGGATTTATTTCATGATGCTCATATCCAGGTGATAATGCACTATTGTCGAACACAAGATTCTGGAAACTACTATCTTCAGGCTAAATCCAGTGTGCCACCAGCTTTTGTACAGTTTTTTTTTTGAGCTTATAGGTGCCATACTCATTCTTGCTCTATTATCTGTGGCTGTTTCCATTTTGTAATGATAAAGGTGATTCATTATAACAGAGCCTACAAGGCCCCAAAGCCTAGATGACTTCCCTTCTAGACCCCTAGAAAAATACTCCCTGACACCTGGTCTGGGTGTCCCTAGTTGAGAGCCAAACAGAAATTAAAGGATTTTGTTGTGATTATAGTTTCCATCAGTTGTGTTTAGAATATTAACAAGTATACATTTCTAAAGAAATAAAAAAGGAAGCAAAAGTACCCACCATGTCTGTTATGGATTGAATTGTTTCTCCTTGAAAGTTCCATTGAAGTCTTAAACCCTAGTACCTGTGAATACGGCCCTATTTGAAAAATAAGGTCTATGTCAATATAATCAAGTTAAGCTGAGGTCACTAGAGTATATACTATTCTGATATAAATAGAGTCCTTATTAGAAGAGGAACACACATTGTGAATACAGAGACAGAGAGAGAATATCACAGGACAGTGAAGGAGTTATTGAAGTAACATAGCAGCAAGTGAAAGCATACCAATTATTGAATGAAGGTCATCATCAGAAGTTATAAAGAGGCAAGGAAGAATTTTACCCAGAGTGTCAGAGAAAGCATGGCCCTGTTGAGAGTCTGATTTCAAATGTTTAGCATCCTAAACTGTGGAATGATGCATTTCTTTTTCTTTGAGCAACCATTTTCTTCATTATGACATTCCTAGGAAGCAATGACCTTTAGGATAAGGAGAGACAGAAGACAGCACTATGTTCCCTGTTTTGAGTTTATCTGAGGTCAACAGCTGATTGCCAGCAATTTGTTTAGTATTTTTAGTAGACTTAGGTGGTCTTATGCATTTCTTAATCATATTTCCATCAACAACAGACCCCATATATAATGGTTGTCCCAATAGGCTAAACTATATAAACTAGGTGTATAATAGGCCATATCCTAGATTTGAGTAAGTCACTCTATGGCAGTCACACAAGGATGACATGACTTAAGGTCACATTTCCCAGGAAATATTTCTTGGCTCCCTGTCTTTAAGCCAGAGACCATATCTCTCAGTCCCCACCGGCTTTAGTCATGGCCCATGACTCATATTCACCAACAGAGTATTGATGGAAACAAGAGAGCCAAAGTGACTAAAAAAATCAGCCTGCTTCTTCAGAGTGGATGAGAGAATCCAGGGGATATTTCACAGGTCCTAGGGGTGGAGAAACCACAAGATGGAACAAGCCTGAGCACAGGAAATATGTCTGTCAGGAAGTCCCTGCCCTCTGCCAACTGGTCTCTGTGTGAGAGAAAAGTACACAAGCCCCTGGATTTCTGCTAGCATCATCTCAATGGCATTAACTATTAACAGAATTTTTTCTCCATCTTTAGAACTTGAACTCCCCATTGGTGTTATGTTATGATTCCCTTATACATATTTTTAAAACCAAATGGGGTTTTAAAACATCACCAATGTAAAGTTCACAAGCACATTAATTCAAGTTCAAGCAACATTTACCATCAGTACAAACTCCCTCGAGAAGTCAAATAAAATGTATGACAAATATAGAAAAGCAACTGTTCTATGGTGAACAAATTAAGTAAACACTCAGAAATTGGGGCGATAAGATTTCCTGGTGGACGTGGCGAAAGAAAAGCAATCCGAAGGCCAACGTGCTTCTCAGCTACATAGGCTAGAAGCAAAGCACTAGACAAGAGGTGAGGATGAACGAACCACAGACTTTGCCCCCTTTTGTAAACAATGGATTCCAAGTGATGACAAATGTGATCTTTTCTGGGTGCAATAGGAAATGAAAGGGTGCTATTTTTGCCCTTCCTAGATGGATTAACACTTAGACAGCAGTGTCTGTCAAAGCTACACACTCGAGGAGCTACACACTTGAGACGCTGCAGAGGTTTATGATGAGGAAGAATACTGTCCTGCCTGGGATAAAGGAAAATGAGATGCAAATGCAAACATTTGCACATAATATTTTCTATGTTTTTCTTTTCCTGTTTTTAAAGAAAATCAACCTCTTTCTAAATGTATGTAAGTTAAAATACAATTAATTGTGTTTTGATCGTTTTCCTTGTTCTTGATGGCAAACTTTTTTTTTTTTTTTTTTTTTTTTGCAGTAAGTCCTAATGGGACTGCAGATTTCTTTTTGGAATAGCATGCTGCTGTGTGATTGGTGGCCATGACACCACCCTGGAACTGACACTATGCCTTGTAGTACTTCTGGACTGTATGACAGAAGGAATCCAAGATTGTCGTGCTATTCTTCATCACCAGCTCGGAAAGAAAAACAAAATGTTGGTAACATTCTTGACTTTCTTATGATATAATATAACTTGAATTTACTAATTCTTTTTCATATGGATGAGCTATTTTTGCTGGTAAAACCTCAACAAGTAAAGAAAAATACTTTTTGTGAGGAAGTCACACTATTCATCAGAAAGCTAGAGTCACAGACAAAAACATCTGTCAACATATGGTTATGCAGATGCATCACCCCACTTTTGGTTTTGACAGCTTTACATTGGATGTGCTCTTGAGTAAAAGAACAAATTGCTTTTGTTTTCTTGCATTCTAAAACAACAAGCGTCTGCTAGGGATCAAGAATTTTCAATATTCAATCTGGGCTTTCATCGCTTACCCTTGCATAAACATGAATCTATCTTTCTTTTCCACCAGAGGTTCATCCCTTAGTTATCCTGACTCCAATGCATAGAGGGCCCAAAAGATTAGGGACAAAAATTAAACAAAAAGAATTGCTTGTGTTTCAAACAGGATTCTTTGAAAAAGCATCATAAAATGGCAGACACTAAAGATTTTCCCTTAAAGAGGCTAAATCAGAAAATAAACAATGTCTGTTCCTGAGCATTCAGGAAAAGACAGAGACAACTCAGGAAGGTATTTAAGTCAACAGTGCTCTGTTTCAAATTGAGATTTGTAAGCTGCACCATTTTGTATGACGCTAATATGCAAGGAAACTAAATCATCATTTCTTCATCTCTAAAATAGCATTATAATAGGGATTAAATGAGGTGATGTATGTAAAGTACTTAGCAGCATGCCTGGCATCTAGGAATTTAGCCAGAAATGGTAGCTTTAAAAAGTGAATATTCATAACAGTTTGTATCATTAAGTGAAGTCCTAGTTAGTAGTGCATGAATTTTTCTTTCTGTCAGAATACATTGCTGACAGCACTACTGAAAAGTAGTGAAAATGATGGATTTTACAAGACATGTAATGATGGGTAATAACTATTAATAATAACTAATGTGGCTTCAAATTTGAGCCTCTTTTTGGGAAAGGTTTTGTGACATCCTCCTAGAGAAATACCAGCCTGACTGACAGACCTAAATTTTAACATATATTAAAAATACCGTGCAATTTTTAAACTGCATCCTAATCTGGAACTATATGTTTGTTCTTCAAAATGAGCATTTCAGCTCCGATAAAATTCAAACAGCTTTTTTGAATGGCCCTACAATCAGACTGAAAAATGAATGCTATTTTCCCCTCAGGTGATCCATACAGGTGACAGGGGAAATAGGCATATTCCACATCCCCCTGCACAGTCTGTCTTCCCCTTTCTCACGAGCCAAGTGGCAATACCAATGAATCACCAGCCTTGTGGGCTCTCCCAGGTGAAGGCACCATGGGGCTCTGTGCCAGACTCTCAGATGATTACAGCGAAGTATTAAACCCCTGCATTTTCTTCCCCCAATGAACTTAAAACTTAGGTGATAAGATGCAGGAGAGAATCATGAAAAATATGAATACAAAAGTTATTGGGTCTGTCAGATACCATATCAGAAGATATTTCATTGTTCTTACACATTTATTTTTATTATTAGTTTCCCTGGAGTTTATGACAGATGTTTCAGAGAATCACAGATCATATCACAAACCTTACATATTTTCTCCTTGTTTGGAGTATATGCTTTAAAAATCAAGCAATTTCCTGGACGGGGGCCTTTGGGAAATATTAAATTGGCCTCTCTACTCCTGCCCTACCTTTTTCTACCTTAACACACAGAGGCTAATTCTACATGGGATAACCGAATCAAGTCAAAACTGAAAGTTCAAACCAGCAATAAGTCTCAATCTGTGGATTGTATTTCTGGAAAGCCACAGAGAGCGCTGATCTATGGACCCGCACAGAGAACCTAGACTGACATATCAATTTGATCTCATCACCCTAGGCAAACAGAATCGCTAACTCCATCTAGATAGCTGCAAGGGAAGGTGTTGGAAAGAAATCTGCCATTTCTATCCCATGAATCTTAGTTTTAACTCACACTTAAGGGTAGGATATATTTCTTACCCCCCTTCTGTCAAATTCTATGTTATGAGAGGGGAAAAAAGCAGCAGCAAATATAGCTTATTGTCCTACCCAATGAGGATCACATTCTTTATTGGTTGTCGGAGGGCTTCATTTGTCTTTTTCTAGCCCCATAACTCTGAAACTGTTGTCTTATTCCACTTTACCATGTAAGGATTTCAGAGAAAGAAGTAAAAACACATCAAAAGGAACAATACTTTTTTTTTTTTTCCCCCAAGTAGCTATTTGTGGAAAGTATTTTCCTTTTAAGGTCATGGCTAGAAAGCAAATGATTGCGCAGCAAAGCTGTGTAAGTAAAATAGATATTCTCTCTTCATGTTACAGAAAAGCAACCTGAAAAGCTGAACAGAAAAGTTAGAGGAGTAAATTTCCTCTAATGTTCTAGCCATCTGCCTAAAAATGTCTCTATTAAAATGACTAAGTCAAATAGGGAGTAGTGGCACATAATGGAAAGCTTGGAGACGCTGGGGGCAAAACAGACCTCAGGGTTTTTTTTGTTTGTTTGTTTGTTCTTCTGTTTCAGTTTTCACTACAAAAATAAGGCCTCTGTTACCTTAAATTTCCAATGTTTAACAACATAATATATGCTCGGACAAATGTAGAGATTTTTATGGAATCATATAGATTTCTGAGGTAACAAATCAACCCTTTAAGTAATAAGAGAATTTAAAGTTTCAAAACCACTTATCATCAGCAACATATAAATAAAGTTAATGTCTTGTTATAGTACTTTAGCACGGAAACACCAGCTTCACTCATTTTACCAAGTTAAGCAATGACGATAATGGAAGGAACTGGAATGAGCCATGTGATACTGAGCAGAAATAGCTCGAGATTGTCAGCTAATAACAGACCTTTAAATAAACAAGAGTGGAGTCATGCAGTGTTCACTTAACAAGTGGGAATTTAACTATACGGGTTCAGGATCAAAGACAGGGAAAAACGAAACTACAGACGACATTCTGTCTTAAAAACATGCCCCCAAATGTGAGTGAGATAATAGGAATGAGTCTGTTGTTCTCTCAGTAGCCTTAATTCTAACATCCCTCCCAGCATGTGAGAGCCTCTTCATGCCAAGTGTGACTCAAGGGTCAAATAACACATCGTTTTCATATAGCATACTCCACAAGCCTGTCTACTACTTCAGTTGGTACCTAACTCAAGAGTCAGTCACTCACTGCTTAAGAAAATACTGGCTATGTTGGAAAGATAGATGGTATGTACATTCCTATCTGTTCTTTTTTTTTTTTTTTTTTTTTTTTGCTTCAGGTCTGTTTTCTTTTTTTTTTTCTTCAAAGATTTATTTATTTATACATACAAGCTGGGGTACAGGCCAGAGGCGTGGGGCGGCGAGAGGGTTCACCAGAGACAGAGTAGGGAGCAGAACAGGCAGATCAGAAATACACTGCTGAGGGGAGCAGCGGGCGAGGCAGGAGAGGTCTGCCGCACCATGTGGGATTCTCCCCGGCTGGGTGTCGAACTCACATCGCTGCTGCCGACAGCGCCACAGCGCCACCAGGGAGGCCCCATTCCTATCTGTTCTTTATGAGACCTTCTATGATACTTTTTCTTATAATATGATATCATTATGAGTGATCATGAATATTCATAAATTCTGTTTAATTATAACTATTGGCTCATGGTCTAGATGTCATGAACTCTGAATTCTACAAGAAAAAAGCTGATAGTTAATAGGGTTAAATGCACAAATGCTTCTATGACATTCATCGAAAGTCTACCAAATGATAGTCCAGCCTCTGTAAGACCCCTAAGGGATGAACAGTAAACAGCTTGGCAGCATTTCTATTTCAATTTTGGGTATACTCCATTTGAATTTTTCTGATACTGATCAGAAGTTTCTCTTCCTGTCACTTTAATTACTGCCCTGAATACCAAAACCTAATTCCTCGTGATCATGGAAAATCTTCAAATATTTGAAATATATAAAATAAGGCTTTTAAATATCTCAAGACTTATATTCTCCAAGTCAAACATTATTAATAGCTTTAATTTTATCTTGCTTGGCTCTTTCACCGGCCTGACTTCTTACCTCTTCAAAACAATTCCAGTGTTTTTTTTTTATAGTTTATTTATATATGTTTTACATTGTTGTTCATTTTTGTACAACGTTTGCTTTCTCCTCCAAGGTGTAGTCCCCATAGAATTTTCACCACCAATTCACCCATGCACCATCACCATAGTCCCTTGTGCTCTTCCCATTGCAAAACAATCCCAGTTTTTTTTAATGTATTTTACCACTTATCACCGGAGATGCATAAAAATGGGTATTTATAACTATTAACATCTGATTATTGTGGGACCATCTTACATGATAGAAGCTTCTTACATGATAGGAGCCTCTTACATGATAGGAGCCTAACCACACACTCTAAGAGCACATGGGCTCATTTTATTGTAGAAGTTACACTCAAGCCTAGCTTGTGTTAATATTTGAATCAAACAGAATTCCTGAAGATTTTTTTATACCCACTGCTCTCAAAAATTTTTCCCCTCATTCTGTATTTAAATATTGACTTTTAAAAATTTTCCTATTTATCCTATTAAGTAGAATCTTGTAAGACTCCAAGCCTTGTTCAGCCTGTAAGAGCCTTTTGCACTTGTTCCCTTTGGTATGTTTACACATTGGATCAAGCCACAGTGTCTTGGTAACCAGGAATGTGGAACAGCATAAGAAGTTTCCTCAGTTGAACTTGGAAAATGCAAACTTTTTCATTCACAGTATAAAACAACAAAAGAAAATTCAAAAGCACCTGATTTTTATGGACTGAATTTATGGTGCAATAAATAGCCTGTCATCTATTGAAGTTCAATGTAGAATCTATAGCCTACAAATTCAGAAATGAAAAATAAAATTAAGCCTCACTATTTTCCTTAGAAAACCAAGCTAGCTCCCTTGACAACCGCTGGGTGTGTATACATGAGTGTGTGTGTGTAAGGGTGTGTGCGTGTTTTCCAACAATTTATCTTTCTAATAGAAAATTTGAAGGATTTCTCATAGTAACTATTAACTTTGAGTCTAAGTCTTCCTTTTGAGGAAAGAACAGAATTAATATTGCATTTATGTGTTTATTTACACGTCTGCATGTCACTGTGGGTCTGAATGTACTGAGAGGTGATGGGACAGTGTTTTGTTGTCTTTTGTTTCTAGTGTAATTGCTATGCTGCTACTGTGATTAACACATCCCACTGAATGAATAAATATATACATGAATGAATGAAAAGGTCATACAATTCAAAATCAATATGGGAACAAAGAGATGGTCTTGGAATAACTAACCAACTTCCTCTCTGGTTGCAGAATTCTTCTGTCGGTCTTTTGTGCACAGCATTGAGCCAATTGCAGATAAAAGTAATTACAGGGCCTCCCTGGTGGCACAGCGGTTAAGCGCTGCACTGTGACGCTGACGGCAGCAGCGAAGCTGACGGCATTGTTGACGCGAGTTCGACACCCGGCCAGGGAGATTCCCACATGGCGCGGCAGACCTCTCCTGCCTCGCCTGCTGCTCCCCTCAGCAGTGTATTTCCATCGATCTGCCTTTTCTGCTCCCCACTCCATCTCTGGTGAACCCTCTTGTCACCCCACGCCTCTGGCCTATACCCCAGCTTATATGCATAAATAAAAAAAATATTTTTAAAAAATAAAAGTAATTACAGTGAATTCTTGATTACTGGCATGCAGTCTAGCTATTTTGTGGATTACCTATCACAACTAATTCCAAACTTATCTGCTGCCACCCAGCATATGTCTGAGTTACAGTCAGTCTCGTGATAGCAGCTGCATGCATCAGGAAAGTGCATTTATGTTGATATTTCTGCCCAGACTACGTAATTATGAAATTTACTCTGGTGGCGGTTGGAGAGAACCAGCAAGCATTCTAAAATAAAATACAGGGTTTGTTTTTATTTCAATTTTCAAAGAATATGAGATGACTTGGATAAAGAGGTCCAAACAATTTATCTGTATCATTCCATAATAACTTAATGGAATAAAATTAACTTGCAGCCTATTCCCTACCCTGAGATTTGTCATGTATCTCTATTTCCACTGATAACTGACAATAATTGTACTTTATCAATTATAGTCTCATTCAGCAAATATTTATGAAGTATCGTACTGCGTTCTACAATATTTCAGGTGTTGGAGATCTAGCATTGGACAAAATAAGAATGGTTTCCTAATGTCAAGAATGTGAAATTTACTATTTAGATACATATTTTGGTAGGTAAAATGCTCCTCCAAAGAGTGTCATGCACTATTCCCTCCTACCTGTGATTATATTCTGTTATATGCCATGAGGGAAATAAAATCTCTTTCTTTTTTTCTTTCAAACATTCCTTTAAAAAAAATTCCTTTTTAAAAAGATTGTATTTATGTATGCACACAGAGCTGGGTGTAGGCCAGAGGCTGGGGGGAGGGGGGCAGTGAGAGAATTCACCAGAGAAAGAGTGGGGAGCAGAACAGGTGGATCTACTGAAATACACTGCTGAGGGGAGCAGCAGGTGAGACGGGAGAGGTCGGCTGTGCCATGAGGGTTAACTCCCTGCTGCCTGGCCAGGGATGGAAATCATGCTGCAGTTGCAGCGGATAGCTTCATTGGCCTGAGACTTAACACCTTGCGCCACGAGGGAGGCCTGGAAATTAAAAATTTCTAATCATTTCACCTTAATCTAAACAGGTGACCTTGGATTACTCAGGTGTACCAATGTAAGCATGTGGGACCTTAAACAGGAAAGAGGAAGGCCAAAATATTAGATTATTTTTTATTTATACATACAAGCTGGGGCACAGGCCAGAGGCGTGGGGCGGTGAGAGGGTTCACCAGAGCCAGAGCGGGGAGCAGAACAGGCAGATCAGAAGGTCCGCCAGGCCAAAATATTAGAACCAGAGAGAGGCCAAGAGAACGACTGGACTGCTCATTGCTGGCTTTGAAGATAGAAGGGATCGCAGTAAGGAATGCAGGCAGCATCAAGAAGCTGGAAAGGCAAACACAATAAAATAATCCTCCACAGGGTCGTCAGAAAGTAACACAACCTTGCCACCACGTTAATTTCTTCCAAGTAACACCCATATCTCACTTCTAACCACCAGAGCTTCTAGGATAATAAATCTGTGTTGTTTTAAGCCACTAAGTTTGTAGGGAATTTGGGGGTAGCAATAGGTGACTAATAAGACCTTAAAGAAATAATCAGATTAGATTTTGATTGCATTTGTATCAAGCAGGATAAAAGCTGAAAGAAAATGTTATGTATGTGGACTTAGGAAAACTGGCCAAAATCTGAGATGTCAGGAAAAGCTTCCCTAACATTTTACTGAGATTTTAAACAGAAGGACAGAATCCCAAACTTAAATGAAATGAATGTGGAAGTTTTGCAGGGAGAGCAAACAGCCTAACTAAACGATGCGAGGAAGGAAGAAAGCTGGTTTGCCCAAGCCTGAACAGTTGGTAGAATTGTGCAAAGTGACTTGGTGAAGAAGAGGTCAGAGGCAATGCTAGGGAGATAGTTGGAAGACAGACAAAAAGACGCTTAAAAACCATACAACAGACTGTCACCTGCAGCCTTAGAACACCTTCTACAGGAAAGAGATATAACCAGATTTGCATTTTAAGACCATCCAAGCTCACTTTTGGATTACAAATTGAATTGGGAAAGAGCATGTAACTAGGGAAAGATCACAACCAATACTCTCAGAGCTGCACAGAAAAGAGGGAAGGAAGGTTGGTACTTTGGCTGATGCAGGGAAAATGGAAAGAAAGAGATGAATTCAGGATGTTTTAAGAGGTGGTCTTTATAGAAATTGGTGATTGCTTGGTGGTGGGAGGGATGGAAGAGGAGGCAGCTACACTGACTCTCAGGAATAGTTGGTAAAACAGCGTAGGAGAAAAGATCAGAGTTTCCTTTTTGAATATGCTTTTTGAGATGCCTGTGAGAAATCCACAGAGAGATGGTAAGAACGAAACTGAAACACCAGCCTTTTTAGTCTCCATCAAGATGGCACATACTTGGCATGTTTGCTGCCACTCCTTAATAAATCTGCAGTTGGCCTCAGAAATTTTCTTAAAATAGTATTCCCTATAACAATCACGAAGTGAAAGAAGTTGGCATTGAAGAATGTACTTATTTTTTATCTGTGTTCTAGACTATAAGCTATGGCAAAAATTAAATTGTTAGTGAAACTGTCATTAAAAGAAAAATATGTGATGACTTACATTATGGGAAATGTTTATAAATTTTCTACTTCTCTTTTTGTGTTTCCTTCCTATTTTCTATTTGAATTTGTATTTGAAGTGGTTCCCGTAAAAGACCTCATCACAATGGCTAATTAATGTGTTTGAATAAGTACGTGTGGCATGACTCATTAAAACAATAAAAGACCTAGTATATAGTCTTGGTGTACTTTTGCCATCACTACTACCCTCTGTTTACACACACACATCCACAGAGACACACAGGCAAATACACATAGTTACACACACACGCACACTACAATAGAAAAATAATACTGTTGTTTCTTTTTCAGAATTTCTTCCTCTGACATTCTGACATCAATAAATAAATTGTGTGTGATTGTTAAACTTGAAGTTGTTCAAAATAACTAAGAAAGTAAATCGACCATGGTGAAAGTAAATTGCCCAAGTAAATTGACTGGGGGTGCACTGGTGGTGGGAGACACAGGATGAAGCACAAAGTGGGGGAATCTTGTAATTCTAAAATTAAAAGAATAATGTAAACTAATATTGCCTCAATAGAAAAGTAAAAATTAAATAAAAATTAAAAAGAATGTTAATTTGTATACTTCTATATAAAAAAGGCAAATTTTCGACCATGAAAAGTATTTTTTCTGACTACTAGGGATTATGGTCACCTAAGCATAAATTCAGAAATTTAATAATGCCTTTATGCCATTTTCATATCTTTTTACTTAGTGTGTAATTCTTTATTAGAAGAAGCCATGATTATGAATCTAAATCCTGGAGTCTAGTCCCAGCCCTGCTACTAACTAGTCATTTTCTTTCATCAAGTCACTTCAAATTCTCCCATGGGTCTTAGCAATAAAATTAGAGTCCTGTACTAAATGACTCACAATTTTTGTAAAATCTTAAAATGCTGGGATCTGATTATATTATGAGATTATGATGTCTTGGTCATTATGAAATTATACACTAGATAATAAATATGATTCCTTCTTTTTCTGTCCAAACAGATATCACGTCAGTAATGTGTGGCTTTAGAAGCACAGTGTTCGATTGGAAAAAAAGACCATCTTGAGATGAAATAAAGATCATCCAATAAGAAAAAGGACAAGAAAAAGCAATAGACATGTGGATGAAAGGTTAAAAATAGAAGGTCAGTAGATAAATTGAAAAAAGTGGAGATATGTGTATGGGGGATGCTGAAGTAGGGAAAAGACTGTCTGCCCAATCTCTCAGTACAATCATGGCTCAAATTTAAGAATCTAGTAATTTCACTCATTGTACATACTCAAAAAGAAATGCATGCATATATACATCAAGGGACAGCACAAAAATAGGTGTAGTCATATTATCTGTAATCACTTAATGCTAAGAATATCCAAAGAAACATCAAGAATGAAGTTAATTAAAATGTGTGGTATATTAACCCAATGGACTACTATTCAGAAATGTAAATGAACAAGTTACAGTTAGGCAGACTTGGATGACTGTCATAAACATGATGTGATTTTGAACCAGAAAACAATTTTAGGACAAGAAAATCAGTGTTAGAAATGAAAATGGGATCCTCCCTGGTGTCACAAGGGGTTGTCTCAGCATTATGAAGCTATCTGCAACATGAGTTTGCTCCCCTGCCAGGGAGCTTCCGACATGGCACAGCAGACCTCTCCTGTCTCGCCTGCTGCTCCCCTTAGCACTGTATTTCAGTAGCTCTTCCTGTTCTGCTCCCCACTCTGTCTCTGGTGAATCGTCTCACTGCCTCCCAACCTTCAGCAGTGTATTTCAGTAGATCTGACTGTTCTGCTACCCACTCTGTCTCTGGTGAATCCTCTCACTGCCCCCTATACTTCTGGCCTACACCCCAGTTCTTATATGCATAAACAAATAAATCTTAAAAAAAAATGAAGATGGCAGTTACCAGTGGAGAGGAGGTAAGAAATGGTGTCTTGGAAACATTCTACTATGCGGTGGTTGGCAATATTTATTTGTTGCTCTGTGAGATAGTTACATCAGTGTTTTCAAATACTGATGATGCATTTCATTTAATGATGACATCTCACTGCAGGCTTTTAAAATTTTTTCTGCAAGCCAAACATCAACGCAGTTTAAACAGTGATTTCTAAACTTCACCAATGTGTATAAGGAGACAAAGTATAGACAGGCACATAACAATCACAGACTTACATTGGAATCAGTCAACATTTGATATTTATGGAACAACTGGCATCCTGAAGACACTTCAAGCGATGGAAGACTAGACCTTGTCCAGTACATATCTTTCAAGTTAGTAGAGATGAGACACACATACACAATTATGACAATATAATGTGATAGAATTCAGAGCTGTCTCAGCACTATTATTTTGAACTGGCTAATTCTTTGTGGTGGAAGTCTGTCTCGTACACTGTAGGCTGTTCAGCAGTGTTTGTGTCCTACCCTACCCCCAGTGATAACAGTCAAAAATATCTTCAGTATCACCAAGTGTTCCCTGGGGAGTAGAATAATTCCTGGTTGAGAATCCCTCAGTAAGAGTCACATATGGCAGTTTGGGGTAACAGAAGAGAGCTAACTGCATAATCAAGAGAATGAGGTATCATCTTCTGGGCAGAAAACCAATACAATATCTTCTTCATTTGATAAAATTTTGGAGCAAGGGGACGTTATTCCATAACCACCAGGCAAAAGTCCAATTTCCCTTGTGGTACTCTGATCCCAGGACACAAATGAATTTTAAAGAGAGCTTTGAAATTGCAAAAGAAAGACATTTCTTGGTAATGCTAAAGCTTTCAGACCAAAATCTCTGCCTTAACTGGTTTTAATAAATATGAAAGAATTTATTTTGCATAGTCATTTGTCTCCTGTGTATAACCAGAAAAAAATTTTTTTTTTCATTTCTTTAACTCGCTTTGGCAGTAAATTCTCATGATCTAGAATTATGTTTCCACAATCATGTGGTTCAGAGCTACATTAAATCAGCCTCATGCTACTATATTAAACCTTTAAAAATGTCATGCTGCAGACATCAGAATGTCAGGAGAACAAATATTTTCATTTCAAATTAGAAAGACTAAATCAAGTGATGCTCCTCCTGATCTCTCTTATGACCCTTTTGCTGTTTAGCTGAAAGAGGCTACTGAGAAAAGAGCAAAGGCAAGAGTTTTTTCAGTGATTTATTTAAAATCTGCAGTAACTAAGTATTCAGCAAAGGCAGCAAGCCCTTAAAGAATATGTGCAATTGGCATAAGATATTATCTTGGTAGAAACACTGGGCAAAATATATTATCAATTCTGAACTATATTTCTGGGATATCTGGCTATTCATACCCTTCAAAGAAGCTCTATTTCAGAAGCAAATTTCTGAATTTCACAATGGTCAGCCCACCAGAATACAAACCTCTGCTTATATAAATAAAGATTACCCAATTTCTCAGCATGATTTCATACATCGTGAGGCTTAGATTGCTAATGGCAAGAAAGTTTTCTGTGGGGAGGATATTATGATGCTGACAAGTGCTGTAAAGGAAATATGTTGAACAGTGTGAGTACTTCACACTGTTGGCATTTTTCTCTGAAATTCCTGGAGAGCACAGAACAATTTTAGGCTCGATCACTATTAGGACCATCCACTGGCTTACATGCTAATCAACATCTCATTAATAAATGTTTTCCAGTTTAAAAACTGGAAAGATGGTGGACAAAACTCAAGAGGGACTGGCTAACACAGAGCTTGAGCTCATCTTATTCAAGCAGAATGAGGGCTGAATGATTATCATTTCCATGGTCCTTAGCAGGTCTTTAACTATATTTTCCCACACTTGTAATTTATACATAACTTAAAATTTAAAACTAGTAAAGGTGAAAGTAAATCAGAAGTTTCACTTTGAAAAAAAATTCAAGAGCCAAACAAAATACTCTCTACATCTGACATAGACAAAGCCACAAATGAATAGGATTTTTTTTCTACCATTGGCAATATAACCACTATAAATATTTCACGTAATAGCATTTTAAAATGTGCATAATATCAAAAAGGTAAAATATTTTGGGGCTTATTTTCTAAAAGAAACAAAAGTCCCTTAAAGTATTAAATAATATGATACTATGTGTGAGCTAAGTGTGTGCAAATTAAGCCCTTCTTTTAACTCCACTGAATTTATAAAGCATACATTTTAGAAATTTGGGAATAGTTAGATATCATTTATCCTAAATCCTTCAATTCATAGGTAATGACATAAGAGCTAAGTGGCAGGAAATAATGACTTTTCCATGTCATTTTATTGCTTTTTCAGTTTCCTATGTAGATATTGCTTTCTTGTCAAGTGTTTATTATGACATGTAGACATTTTATAATAGCTGATTAATTGCTCAGATTCATTATTAAAGGATTCTCACCATCACCGAAACCAGTCATGTTACACCTGCATGCAGTACATCACTAGGGAATCAGAACCAAGACGGGGGTGGGGGGGTGGGGGGGGTGGGCGGTGAATCAGAGAAAAGTAATTACCTTTACCGGAAAAACAACTCAAGATTGTGCAACACTGGTGATGCATCATTAAAGGCGTCATCCTCACATACAAAGAACAGCAACTTAAGTCTGAAGTGCCTAAGGTGTGGCTGTCATGCAATACAACTGATTCAGTAGTCAACCCATGAATCTTTCTCTCTCCTTTTCTCTCTCTTCCTTGCTACTCTGCAATTAATGTTTCTTAGTCAGGAATATCTTCTAGTCACAAAGTCCATAAGTCTATTGAAACTCAGTATATTCAATACACTTAAAAGGTTTTTAAGACCTTAAAAACAAAAGTGTTTTTTCATGATTTTGTTACAAAGACATGTTCTATTTAAATAACATCCAAACGATTCAGTTCAAATGTAGATGATAGCATAGTGAGGACTAGAAATTTGAAAATAGCTA
Organism: Scalopus aquaticus; assembly: GCA_004024925.1. Classification (NCBI taxonomy): domain Eukaryota; kingdom Metazoa; phylum Chordata; class Mammalia; order Eulipotyphla; family Talpidae; genus Scalopus; species Scalopus aquaticus. The sequence goes on from PVIJ01007628.1 coordinate 27,526, forward strand.
TAAGATGTTTACTTTCTTCCGTGAGACTACAACGTAAGGATCAAAACTGAAATAAGCCTCACACTGGGAACAAGTCAGATGTTAAATTTTGAAAGATAAAAAAATAGGATTCTAGTACATTCATACTATGTCCTACATAAAAAATTTAATGCAAATTTCATCAACTCAAAGTTCAAACACCATAGAAGTGCAGATAATGCTGGTTTCGGATGTGGAGCACTTGGGAAGAGAAGATCTTGAGCAAATAAGCAGAATAACAAAAGTCTGTGCACTTGTTCACATAGACTTTTAAAATACGTAAGGAGCAATGCATGGTCTGAAAATTACAATGACAGTCAAGCCAACTGAGGAAATTAACCTGAAACTATCCAATTTGAAAATACACATGATATTAAACAGAAACAAATAAGGAAATATTCACTTATTTAAATGAACATTCATAGAAATTGTTCATTTAGTCCTGACAATATTCCTTCTGCTCTACTTCCTCAGGATAACTCAAAAAGATTTTTTTATAGTTTAATAGTATTAACATTGATACTTAGAGAGATCACCAAATAAATCCCTTTGTCCCCTCTGGTGGGGTGGGGCATGGTTCTTCTTTTTAAGACGCTCACTAAAGTCAGAATGTTAATGCTTTGAAACAAGTGAGATCTGGTGCTCCATTACTACTAACTAGAAACATTGCAAAGTATCTGACCTCTTTAACCTTGTATTTGAGCTCAATTTCCCCATCTGTAAAATGGCCTCCTGAGAGCCACCTTGTAGAGCTCTGAGAAATCAATGTTTTATTGACAGTTATGCTTGAAAAGAATATAACACTTGGTAGATGATCCAACAAATATTATTTATCATTTCTTTCACTAATTTTAGTATTCATCCTTTGAGCAAACCTAAACGTTTTCCATTCTCGGTCACATTTTCATAAAAGTTATTCTTTTTATTCATTTTCTCTTTCAAATAGAGTTCAAAGCACCAATTGAGAGACTTCTTTCTCTTACTTCTTTGCCCTTTATTCAATATTTAAATTTTCCTATACCACTTAGAAGCTAAATCCTGGTAGATTTTAGGGTTTTTTCCCCCCCAATCACCTCAATTCTCTATTAATCAGGACTTTACCTTTTAAAGAGTCAGAACTATCTCCACTGCCCATACAAAGGTACAAAATTAGTGTGATAGTTTTGAAAATAGCACATAGCGCAAGGCAGTGTACAAGTACAAGGACAGATTATTAGCTTCAGTTGATGGCAATGTGGTTCCCTAATTATATCCAAAATTTGTAAAATCTATAAAATGTAGAAATGTTACTTATTTTACATTGACCTTCACACATTTGTTACCTAGCATTCAACTTTACTTCACTGGTGTTTGAAGGAGCCCGAGATGAAAAACAATTATTTTGTATAGGAAAAGAGCAATCCCTACAAAAGAAAATGCACTATGTTAAAAACAAAATGAATGACCTCGCCAAACAAGAGCAGCGATAGTGAAGAACAAGAAGACAAAGGGAAAGAACGAAAAGATGATTTGTTAAGAAGCAACCCAGCTTTAAGCTGCAGAGCTCAGTATGAAAGAGCTCTAATTCTGCTCCCCAAACACATCTGACCGAACACTGCAGAATTCCTGCAGGCAAATTATCTCATTTCCACTAATCAATGATAACATAGCATATGACACTTTAGAAGAATTCAAGGCAGGAATTTAATATATTTAGCTTGGAAATTACTTTCACACAGGACACTCTTAAGGTTTTAAAAAAAAAAGCTTTGTGTGGCGTGTCTGCACAATAACAAGATGCACGAAACGCCCAGGGGATACTCGCCCAATGGTAGGGAATCAGTAAACAGCTAATTAGTTTGGTACATACTAAGGCGATTGCTATTCTTGCCTAATGAAGACCCTCTCTTTGCTAAGAGATATTAGTGATATTACTTACTCCTGCAGAAAGAATATGTTTAATTTGCTGTATTATTTCCCATTAACCTATTTATATGTTAGGCTTACCTCTGAATATAATTATAGTAATTAACTACTTGCAGTTTAGAGTAAAAAAGTTTGTTCTCAAAAAAAAAATAAATAAAACCAACTAGAAGAGATGTAAGTTAGAGTTTTTAACAAAAACTAAGAAAAAGCTTTACATATATACAAAATGTTCATATAGATGATACAGATAATAGATTTTGTAAACCAGGAAAGATCCAAAAGAAGGATATGGTTGTGATGATATGAGTAAGAGCAAAAGGCTGCTGGAAGAAAAGTTTTCCTTTTTTTTTTTTTCCTAAGTGTGTCTTTGTGAGAGTAGTTTCTGAGCTAAATCTATTAAATTTCTGCCTTGAATTCTTCTCAGTGTCACATGCTATTTTATCATTAAACAGTGGAAATAAGATTATTGAAAGATAAGACTTTTCCATGTAAATTAGAATGGTAATTTTTTTTTAATTGTCAAAGACCTGCACAGGCTGTGTTAAAAGGAAATGAGTGTCTTGGGCTTTCTTGGTGATGTCTATGGATGAACTAAGTCAGGCAAAAGTTCATACGTATGTGAATAAATCAATCTTTGCAAAGAGATATGATTGGAAATATGTTTGCCAAAAAGTGAGTTTGAGTGGTTGGTGTGCTTTCTGTTTCTTTTTACTATTTTCTTTATTGCGTGTCATTGTAAATTTGCATCCAGGGGTGCTTTATTTTAACGTAAGTAATAGTGTTCCTTGTGTAATGAACTTCATTGTTCAGGTTTGAGTTTCTTACCAAATGAATTAAGGCACAAAGTAGAAGGCTGGGGTGTGTGCCGTGATTCCACACAAGTAACAGGGAAATGACCCAGATAAAAGGACTAAAATAAATCAGCTGGTTTTCCAGACTGGAAAATAAAGAACCAACACAGATAAGACTGGTGCAAAAGGGCACAGGGGGGAAGAGGGAAAACAAACTTGAGAAAGTGTCAGGCTATACATTATAAGCCTTGTTATGTTGATGTTGCTTGACAAGACAACCCGTTTTTTTTGTTTTTGTTTTTGTTTGTTGGTTGGTTTGTTTTTTTGTTCAAGCTGGGGTGCAGGCCAGAGGTGGGGGGGCGCGGGGGGCCGGCGAGAGGGTTCACCAGAGACAGAGCAGGGAGCAGAACAGGCAGATCAGAAATACACTGCTGAGGGGAGCAGTGGGCGAGGCAGGAGAGGTCTGCTGCACCATGTGGGACTCTCCCTGGCTGGGCGTCGAACCTGCCTTGCGCGCCGCTGACAGCTCCACAGCACAGGGCTCAACTGCTGCGCCACCAGGGAGGCCTAGCAACCTGTTTTCGTTTGCTCATATCCAAAATGAGTCTGGCCCTGACTTTTATCTGCTAAGGAGCTAAAGTCCTTAGAACACCTATTCCCCATCCAGCTTTTCTGACATGAAAAAGCCTTGTAAGTTTTGCAGGAAGCACTGCAGACAGACATAAACTGAAATTATAATGGAAAACAGCTCCACTTAAAAAGTTAACTTAGTGAAACCACATCCTTTATAAAGGTTAAGGGTTGTGGTTTTTAAGAAATCAGACGCTCTGAGTGAGGGGAGATAACTTCCTCGTGTCACCCTCAATAATAATGTTAATGACTTGATGAAAACAACATCCAGACAGACTAAAATGGTTACGTTTCCACAGCATAACTGCTCTGAAGCAGACAGCGAAATTAGATTTCAAAAATATGCCTATTAAATGAAAGGCATTCAAAAAACACCCCAGAAGGGAAGCCTCTATAAAAAGTGGCAAGGTTGCCATGAAATTCATACAAGAGGGGGAAAGAAGTTTTGTTTTGACAGTGGGTTTGAAAAGGTTTCATTCAAACATCACTATTAACCTTGTTTTCTAATTTCAGAAATGTATTTCATTACCTCTCTATTTCAACCTTCACATTGACTCACCACCACCACCGCGGTTCCTTGATAATTGAAATACCTGACAAAGTAGAGTCATTTGAAGATTTAAAAAAAATAAAATCCCCAAATGATTCTCAGTAAAAAATCAGATGTACAGTTTCACAGTCAAATATTACAGGATTTCATAGTCAGAAAATAATTATTTTTCTTTTTAAGAGTAAAAGTATGGATTTTGAAAATCATTAAACTCATTTTTAGTCAGAGGCATGTAAGTTCAGTCTTATATGAACAAATTACAGTCCTGCTTTACAGTGGCTTAAGGATATAGATCAGTTAAATGTCTGTACTTGCAAAATGTTCTGTAATTCATTGTAGTGGCAGTTCTCTAAGCATTAATAGATGTTTATATACACATATAGGTAAAATTGTGATCTTATATTAATAAATATAAAATTGTGTGATCAAGCTCATATTGGTGTATGACATCTGCAGAATATAGGTTCTGTTTTTGAAATGGGATCTCTAAGATTTAGTGACATTTTATAATCTTGAGTTATTTAAGAATCTCAAAGTTTAGTCCATATTTTTTCATTGACCTACCTAAAGTCTCAGCTTAAGAAAGAAAGGGAAGGTGAACATCCTATTAGAAAAAGTTGATTTGAGCAGTTTCAAGGATTAATACAACTCCCATAGATTCATAAGGGGAAAGAACTCTTCTCTGTTCAGAATGAAATGTAAATACTCCAAGGACTACTATAAAAATAGTGACTTAGCAGAAGACAGAAAAATAGACAGAAAAATCCTTTAAATCTTGTAACATTATTTTCTTTTTCTTTTTTGGAAATCTGTTAATTCTTCTTGGTGTAACCTCTCTCAAAGAAACTAAAGAAGGGGGTGAGAAACATTTTGTTTAAAACCAGCATATAATGCACTGTATTTTCTAAAAATATTCTCATTTCATCAAAAGTAAGGAAATGGGTTCAAGGGGATAAAATCAAGAGGGTTAAGTTCTCACTTGGTTCTTCGATAAAATTACTTGTCACCGCCTTCAGCTAATGATCATCCAGAGAGTGCCCCTTACATTTACAATGCCAACAGATACGACATTTTACTGATGGCAATGGCTGGCTGGCAGATTAAAGCACAATGTAGATTTAATCTCCCAAATGACTTGATAGCCTCCAATGAAGGATTCTCAAATTTCATGGTTCTGACCTACTCAGGGTGAGTAAGTGTATAATAAATTACCTGTCCTCTAGCTCTGTAACAAAAAAAAAAAAAGGAAGAAAAGAAAAAAGAGCTAAACTGGACTATTTCTGTGCTAACCTCTGTGTGCCACTAAGTGTACCATCATAATCTGCACGCCACAGAGCAAAAGATCATCCTATTTAACAGATTTCAAGAAATTATCTTGCACTGATATATGACCCTGTTTGATGCCAGTACAGTAAGGTGGTAGCAGCAGTTTACAGAGAAGCCAGATTTTAGAGAAGCCAGATTTCAGAGGCTCATTTGACTGGTGATTAAAGATAACTTCCAGTCAGAGTGATTTCTCATCAGGAAGGAGGGATGTGTTTGCTGCAAAGAGCAACTGTGCCCACTGGCCAGCCAGTGTTTATCACAGCCACACTGAGTACACATGACTGTCTTGTTGCAGGGACTGCAGCAAGGGACAGTGGGTAACTGAAGTCTTGGGGGAGAGCAGGAGTGAAGAAATAATAACGAAGCACACCCATGAATGAAGAAGAAGCAGGTCTACCATAATGTTTTGTTCTGAGCGTGACAAAGCAAATATCTTTAGAATGCTTGTATTTGTGCTGTGCTTTTCCTATCTCAGGGTGATTAAATTAGAATCTCCATGATCCAGCAATAGCACGGCCTATGTATAGGCATTTCACCAAAGTGCAGCTTCCTGCCCTTGTCAGCAGACCTAGAAATACCTCCACAGCAGATTTTGTGGACTTTGAAAATTAGCCATGAGCCTTCTGGCATCAATAGGCAAATGCTTGACAAAACAAAAGATCTTAGATCTGATTTCTTAAGCTGAACAAAAGATCTTAGATCTGATTTTGGTGAGTTGTTTGATTCAGAACTTCAGAGATTCCAGTCACAGAGGTATAAATAAGAATAATTGTTTTTACCTGAAAGTATCTTCAAAAAGTTATAAACATTACACGGAAAGTAATTTTACTTGAATGCATCTAGAAATGTATTGCCCCCCACTCCCCTGCAATCTCCCACCTTCCCCTTCCACTTCTCCCAATTTCTTCAAACAGATTTTCATGGTAATTAAAGCGAACTATAAAAATTCAGACTCCAGAGTAGTATGTAGAAAAAATATACATGAATCCAGTAGTTTTGCTTTTGCTACATCAATTTTAACCCATTTCCTCACAATCCTTTCTGTTTAATCTGGAAGATCCTTCAAGGGCTTTCAGTCTTTGTTTTTGTTTTGTTTTCTTTCTTTAGGTAATAGGAGATCACCAGAGGATTTTAGAACTGAATAAGACTGTTCAAAAAATAATTGTTTTAAGACTGCTTAAAATTTATTTAAAATTGAAATCTGGTCCAAAAATCTGTAGGCAACCACAGAAATTACACAATAGGTGAGTTTTCTTTTTTCTTTTTAATTTTTTTTTTATTTATTTATGCATGCAAGAACTGTAGTGCAAGCCAGAGTTTAGGCCAGAGTTGGGGGCCGGCGGGGAGGGGTTGGTGAGAGGATTGACCAGAGACAGAGTGGGGAGAACAGGCACATCTACTGAGATACACTGCTGAGGGAAGCAGCGGGTGAGGCAGAAGTCTGCTGTACCACATGTGGGTTAGCTCCTTGGCTAAGGACTGAAGTCCTGCTGCAGTGGCTGGCGATAGCTTGACAGGGCCGTGTCTTTAACCTCTGCGCCACCAGGGAGGCCCAAACGGTGAGTTTTAGAGCTAGTGATTGGTAATCCAATTCTCTCAATCCTCAAATCAGTGTTTTATATCTGGGGACATGTATGGTTGTCACAATTGCCAAGGGAAGGAGGGCAAAGATGATAATGGCATCTAGAATAGAGGCCAGGGAAGCATAAAGCATCCCATGATGCACAGACAACCCCTAAAGAAAGAATTACATAACCCAAAATGTCATAGTGCCAAGATTGAGAAACTCTTGTCTGGTTTATAATGTGAAGAAATTGAGATTTTTAAATAGAAGTTGTAATCAAGTTTAAATTATATCTTGAAATGTCAAAGCTAGAGTGTTAATAATGGTTTTCCTTTCAAATTTACATTCTCTGCCCAAATACACCATGAAGCAGAATATGTTTCCAATTCTGCATAGAACTGGTATTTACTATTATCACATTTCATTTTACCTTGAAATGTTAATTGCTGTACAGCAGGGCTCCATGGTTGATTTAAATTTAGATTTGCTTTTAAATTTGATTAATCTAGTCTCTTAGGAGTCCATTCTTCCATAGCTACTCAGAAGGAAAATAGACTTTTGATACACAATATATATTTTTTTATTCCTTGCTGATTTGGTAGTTATACTTTTACATCTACAGTGATATTTAACTTTAAGTTGAAAAAATAAAGGAAGCTAATAGAAGAATAATAGATGTCATTATTTACACTGGATGTTCTGAATATCTTAGGCATGCTATGACAAGGTAGTAAGTAAAAGAGAAAATATAGCTTCAACTTACTCTTTGTATTCCAGAAAATATACTACTTCTTATGAATATCTTGTGTCTGATTTAAAAAAAGATATGTATAGATACATAAAACTTGAATACATTCTCTGAAGGGCCAATATGGTGGCGAGATGTTTGTGTGTGTGTGTGTGTGTGTGTGTGTGTGTGTGTGTGTGTTTCCCCTCACAATTTCTATGTCTAGCTTCCAGCTCAACTCCCAATTCCATCTTCTGGGATGCTTCAGCTAAACATGGCTGAGCATGGCCCACTATAAGTAGGTTTTTGTGGCTATATCTAAAAGAGATGGTTAATTAATGGAAGACAAAAAACATGTATTAAGTACCTATTACCATATATTCTTCTAGAATTGGTATTTCTAACCCAGAAATGGCAAACACTAGCGAGCATCTTCCGCCTCCTGTCATAAGGTAAGCTTTGCTAATCAGTCATGTCACTTTCCCAATGCCATGGATTTACCGTAAAGTCCTTCCCAAGTAGTGCTCCAGGAAGCCATTATCAGTCAGTTCTTAATGCAGCAGCAGGCTGAATAAACCCATTGCCATCCCTGATAAACACCAAGTGCATAAAGTGAGGAACACTCTGATGTTCAGTGAAGTTGGAACAACATTCTTAAAAAGTGATTTTTTCCGCCTGGCTTTGATTTCCGGTCTGATAGTTCCATATCAATTTCTACAAATTATCTTATTCCCCTACCCCAGGCCAGAGCAACTGGAATTTTGTGAGAAAGGTATTAAATTTGGATGACACAACATATTAAATAAGTGTTTTATGTGCAAAGTTTTAAAGTCCTTCTTCCTTCGGGGATTTTCCAGAAGGACTATTATGATTCAATAAAGATCTTCAAGTAGTGCATTTGATTTGATCACCAAGAGGTTTTTCTACTCTACCACCATTTGGCTACATATTAATAACTTGAGACTGCTTCAAGGAGTCTCAAGAGATAGTTTAGGATTCTGGCTGATTAGGTGAAGTAGTATTGTGAAGGGCAGATTCTCCTCTGACATTTCTGAAACGATTAGTAGTTCAGGCTACTGTCTCAGATCTAGAATAATAACTTTCCCCATCTTCTCTAATCCACCCACTTCTACCTCTGCCTTTTGCTTCCCTGATTTTGACATAATTTCTAAATGCACAATAAGTCAGTATATATCTACATATAAACAATTGGACTTAATTGAATCCAATGTGTTTCTGTAACTTGCTAATTTGTACTTTAGCATGGTATTATATGTTTTGTCATAGTCTTTTAAATATAAAGTATTAAAATTGCTCAGAAACACTCAGTTCACTAACTAGAAATAAAGATGCTTACATCACAACACTTTGGGGATAGGAAAATACACTATTCTTAGGTGTTTTGTTGAGGCAAACAACATAAAATAGAACAGAGCATTACATGGCAGCTAGAGCAAATTTTATCTATCACTTTCCTTCAATAAATCTATTTTCCTATGCTATAACTAAGGTTTTTGTTTTGTTTTGTTTTTTTCCTGAGGAAAACATACTACATTTCATTACCTCTATACAGCCATAATATGTGAGCCTGTTTGTGTGTGTGCATTAGATTTCAGGAATAAACTATTATAAATTACTACTCCTATATAAATAACACTTTAATAGTGATTTATTTGACATCAGTGGTCATCAAATTTACCATATCTAATAAGTACTTTGAAGAAAAGATTAATGGAAAATAGGTACAGTCTGGATGTGTCTCCCTAAAATTCGCATGTTGGAGACTTAACTCTTGAGTTATTAGGAATTGATTAGGGCATGAAGCTGGCCGGCTCATGAATAGAATTAGGGCTATCATAAAAGAAATACCACAGAGTTCCCCGGCCTCTTCTGCCAAGTGAGAATACAATGAGAAATTCGGGATTCAGAAGAGGGTCCTCCTCAGACTATGGTGACACCATGACTTAGGACTTCTAGCCTTCAGAACCATGAGAAATAAATCTCTACCTTTATAATATATCCTGTCATTGTGTTATAATAGCCCAAACAAACTAAGATGTAAGTATTAGCTATGGAAAATTGTACCCTACTCAGTTTCTTAAAGTGAAGAAGGTAAAATGATTTTCCTGCTAATGCTATTTCCAAAAGATGTCTTCCACTTACATGATCTTACTTTAGCATATGACTTCTTTTAACTCATTATTACAACTGATGCAACTGAAGTGCAAAGATGTTAAATAATTAGACTAATCTTTCAGTCTTCAATCATTTCCCTTTAGGGAAGATAAAGCCCACTTGCCTTTCCCACTAAAGACAGAAAAGTATGAACACTCTTCTTCAGTTATATTAAAGAACATTTTCAAGAAGAGAAGATCTTTCATCTTGGTCTGTGAAAAACGTAGATTTTCAGATCCTGGTAAATCTGAGCTTCAAATCTGGCTCTAGCATTCACTGTGTAATCTTTCCGAAGGTCACAGATTTAGTGATTGGAGGAATTTGTTCCAAAAGAGGTGATTCTGAGTCCCAGATCCAAACTTATTTCATTATACACAGCAATTAAAAGGAATTCCTCCAATGACTTTATATTTTTAATCACTTGTGTGATATTTTAACACACACACACACACACACACACACACTTTACCTTCTCAATCTCATACCAACTGAAAGAAGGTTGCAAGGTCATGACAAGCATGTCTGTCACTCTAAATAAGACCCCAAATCAATTGTAGGATCACATTATAAAGAAATTCCAGGGAAATAACTCTTGGCCTCCTTCAAAGTCTCTGTCAGAAGAAGAGATAAATCATGGGCCTCCCTGGTGGCGCAACGGGTTAAGCACAGCGCTGTGGAGCTGTCAGCAGCTGCGGCGGTAGTTTGATGTCAGGCCAGGGAGATTCCCACATGGCACAGCAGACCTCTCCTGCCTCACCCACTGCTCCCCTCAGCAGTGTATTTCTGTCGCTCTGCCTGTGCTGCTCCCCACTGTGTCCCTGGTGAATCCTCTCACCGCCCCACACCTCCGGCCTGCACCCTAGCTTGTATCCAAAAATAAATAAATCTTTAAAGAATAAGAGCTAAATCAAAAGCAGAGAACAGACATAAATAATATTTATTTTGGATAGGCAACTGGAGCAGATGGGAGAAGTCAAGGATGCCCATCTAAAGTACAGAGGCAAGTGATCCTGGGAGAAAGAACAAGAAGACCTCTGGGAATCCACATAGTCAACCAGGGAGCAAAGCCTGGGTACCCAGGTAAGCAGCAAGTGGGCATAAGGCCAGTCTGAGGCCAATGTTGAGTGTCCAGCTATGGGGAAGGGCCCTTACATAAGTTACCAGCCTTCAGAAGCTTAGAAAAGTCATGTCTTAGAGAAAAGTGAGGCCTCAAAACAGTTGCCAATGATACTAAGCAACTAAATACAATGCAAGGGCACAGAGTTAAAAATTCTAGCAAGAGCAAAAACAACGAAAAAAGAGCCTGATTTTTCAGTTGCAACTGTGAATGGACAAATTACATAGGTTCTCTGGATCTCATTTATCCGTGCATATATACTATGGGGTAAGGCTAAATTATCTCAAATACTATTTCCAGCACAAATAATCTATACTTTAGTCAGAGGAAAAGAACAGTTACTAAAATTAAAGGAACAGTGAAGGAAAGTCAATATCAAAACAGATTCAATACCAGCCATCAAGTTGCAGTTTAAAAGTCCATTTCCATTTCTTCCAAGGGCAGACATGTAGATACCATAAACCATGCCCTCCAACCACAAATAATGTGCATATATATCAAAAATACTTTCTCAGTTGAAGTCTTCACCAAAAAGTGTAATATAATTGTATTTGTAACAGCACATGATCATATGAGAAGAGGTAATGGCTGCTCTCTGTGGGGAAACATAGCTTGGAGCTGTGCAAAGAAAGACACAGGCAAGAAAAAAGATAAAGGATCTGGGAGAGAAGAGACAGGCACAGGAGCAGAAGAAATTGGTTCTTTTTCAGAAGAAAGGACATTATGCTACAGGCAGAGGAATATTATAAACCAAGACTAGGGACTTTTAACCTGAAGCTAGAAAGTTCAGTCCTAGATACCAAACTAATACAAACACGTGTGTGCTCACAGAGAGTAAAAAAATCTATTTGGCCTTGGGTTTAAGGGACAGAGTGAAAGAGGAAATACCAGGAGAGAAGAGTGACCTCAATAAATTTGGGGCTTGAGGAAGGACAAAGGGGGAGCAACAGTTAGTGGGGAAAAAAATGATCAATGCTTTGAATTTTGAATTAGATCTCTTAGAACAAGCAGCAGGGTTATATTTTACACACACAAAAATATAAACTTCCAAAGGTAAAATAAGTTAACAAAGTGATATATATCATTAACAAAACTACGTCTCATAAACATGACCACACTTCGTACGGTCTGATTGTCTCTGCCAGTGGTTAAAGAGAATTCTATTAATTGCTGAAAATCTGTCCTGTGGTACCTTGGGTACTCAGAAAGTTGAAAAAAGGCTGAAATGGGCAAACAGCCCCACACATTAGTCTCCTTGTCTGAGAACAAGAAATGCATATTATGTTGGGACAGCAAGAATGCTGTGATCTGGAATCTGAAGGAAATCTGAGGATAAGGGAGTGGAACTAACATTACAAATCTATGATTTCCCCAAATATGGTTTTTGGGGGTTCAGGACTGTGGTACACAAACACATGCCAGCCAGGAGGCCAGCTCTCTTTGATGACAGTTTTCCTGTGGCCATTTAGAAAAGCATAAACATCACCATGCCTTTTTTCTCCACCCGCCAACTGCACATAAATTAGTGATTTTAGTTAGGATGGAATGTTAAAGGCCAATAAGTGTTATTAACAATGCAAAAGAATGTTTAAACAGTTTCATTTTTAAATCTATAAAGTACCTAATGTGATTTCTCTAAAGAGTTCAACCTCAGTGGTGTGCTTTTCCATTTTATAATTAGTAATAAGAAGAGGTCTTGAGGAAAGAAAACAGTGTTTCCAAAGCCCCATGGTGAAGGCCAGTTTATCACCTAGCCAGAAAAGTACAATTTTAATTGCATATTTAGGTCATTGGCTGTAACCGCTGATAAGCTGTTACCATGACACATCCTAAAATCAATAAAGAAAATGTTAGAAGGAGAGGGAAGTTATAAATGGAAATGTTAAGAGATTCTTAACTATGCTGTCTTAAATGCTACTGTTGGAATACAAACTGAACTTTAAGCATGATTTAGCAGAACTATGAAAAGAAAGACCTCTGAACCCCAGCACTTACTTGCAATTGTCCTGAAAGCTAGCAGCATCGTGTTTATGCCAGACTAATTTAGTCAAGAGTAAAAGTATTCATTTAGGCACACAGACCTCATTGCATCTGTCCTCATCCGAAAAGAAGAAAAACTAAGTGAAAAAGGAAGGAATGCTCTTTGCTACAGAATATTTAAAAATGCTGGAAAACTACCATTTAGTATGCTATCAGTATGATAAATACACATTTAAAACAATTATGCCAAGAACTACCTAATGATGTATTACCGCTACTACGTTTGTTGTCCACTCGGGTCATATATATGTTGATGCAAAATCCTTCGATTTTTAACAGGTATCTAGAGTCACTGCATAGTCACTGGTTAGCTACCTGCACAATTTTATGTTCTAGTAAAGATTTCAGATTGTCATTGCCATACTCACTAAAACTATTTTAGAAGGCAGTTGGTGTGGAGAAGATAAAATGATTGCACAATTGCATAAGTTTGTGTTTCTAGTGAATGCAACTAATCCATCTATATACAATTGATGTGATTTATATTTTATGGGAGTGAAACAGAATTGCTTATTAAACACCTTTAATAAGCAGGTATATGCCAAGGCAATTCATTAAATACATATTAATGATAGCAAAATGGAAACAGGCTTGCATATTTTCTCATATAAATTATTTTAAGTAATATGCTTCCTTTATTGTTGTCAGCTCTAAATCTCAATTACTAGGTGTAGAGATGCAATAAAAGTAGCAAATATGAACAAAACAAAAAAATATGAAGGGTGTGGGAAAAGAAAGTGCAATGAGATAGGATAAAAACTGAAATGTTCTTTGTAAAATATATCGTGTAATTCTCAAAAATGAATAAAAATACACTATAATTTATTTATAAAGTCCTTTGCATTATTAAAATCCACTATAAGATTAATTTAGAATTACAACTTTTAGCAAATGTCAGCTAGTAGTTTCCATCATTAAAAAAAAAAAGTTCACTAAACCATCTATCATGTATGGAAAAATTCCAAGTTCACTTGGTTGGCTGAAACAGTTATAATTTAACAGTGTGCTATTCACATTTGCATTGGGCCTTTGTCTCTGTGAAGGCAAACATTTTGGCAAGTCATACATTAATGCATGTGGGTGTGGGCAACAGTTCCTTCACAGGACAGCTGGATGCGTCCTATAAAGACGTTTCAGCCAAATGTTTATTCTAGAGCCTTCTGGTGTGAAGCTCAAGGGGAAGCCTGCAGCACAACTACTTTGAATTAGCTCCTAACACAGAAAACTAACTAATAGAAGGTTCTCACTCATGTATGTTCTTTGAGCAAGAAGATGCAAATCTACATCTGTCTTTTTCCAATGCTCCCCATGAAAAAGACAGGTAAAAGCACAAAATTTGATAGTAGCATTGAAAATTATGGATTAAGTTAAAGCTTTTTTTTTTTTCCTGTGTACTCTGTCATTTAAAACCTGATTTCTACATATAGTGCAGGGAGGTTACACACACACACACACACACACACACACACACACACACACACACACCCTACTACAAGCAGTGATAAAATACAGCTGTGCTAATTTACCTAACAAAATAGATCTCAACAAAAGGCACTTTCTCCTCAGGTGACATCTGGCAAGGTCTGGAGATATTTTTGATTGTCATAGCCTGTGCTGGCACTATTGGCACCTAATGAATAGTTACTGAGGATACAGCTAAACATACAACAACAAACAGGACAGTCACTTGCAAAAAAAGAAAAAAAAAATTATGTGGTCCAAAATGTCGAGCGTTGTGCTTGAAACACCCTGTTCTCACAGGTGTCCTTTCCCATCCAAGTGTGGAAAGTTCCTATGAAATATGCCCTAAGCCAAAATGGTATAAAATGAAGAAGCAGTTGTCATTAGTTTATATGGAAAAAAAACAGTGAGCATTTCCAGACTTTACAAAAAATCACTTACAAATCATACCAAACACCACATAAAACTTAAAACCACACTACCATGAAGTAAAGGCAGGAATATAATGGTTCAGACACTGTATAAAGTAGTTCCCTGGAAAGGCCAGAGCTTGGTGGGGTCACTCTTGATGCTCGGGGGGGCACTGCCTTTAGAACCTTTGAAGCAGAACAAACGCTGAACACTATTTCCGATTTTTATCTTTTGTCATAAAAGCGAAAATCCTCTTTGGATCTATTTCAGTTATCAAAAACAGCTTCCAATGTAGGTCTTTCCTAAAAGTGAAATGGTATAAAGCAAACTTTTGAAAAGTGGGAGATACCTGAGTTTAAGCTAGGTATCTGTCACTATTTAAGTAAAAGCTAAATATGTTAAGAAAAATATCTGCTAATCAAACTATCATTAAGAATGATAGTTTCAAGAGGAAAATTAAATTTATGTGTTACATTTCTAAAGGACTTTTCACAGCTTAAGTAAATCCAGAGTACTCAAATAAGAATAGACTGTAAATCAGCCCACCCCATTCAATTTTAACTTAACACACATCTTTGTAAAGGTTTTTTTGATCCTTTATTAAATAGATTTTGGGTTTTTTGGGCAAGTACTACATTTCCTGCAAAACTGAGCAGAATATACAGAGTTTTATATACCCTATGCCCCTACACACACACACACACACACACACACAACTTTCTCCACCATCAACTTCTTGCACCAAACATGATACATTTGTTACAATCACTGAACCTTAATAGTGAATTATGTTGCACTATTGGTGTTATATATTTCATGGTTTTTGGCAAGCATATTACTGTATGTGTCCACCATTCAAATATAGAAAGAATATTTTCACAGCCCTAAAAATATGCTTTGCCTAATCATAGTTACTTTGTTTTGAATGCACAGATTTGTGTTTTTTTACATCTTCCATACAATATAAGTGATATACATTCACATATTAATTAGATAGATAGGAGGTTGGATTATTTTTACTTAAAAAACTGAAGCTTAGACTCCAAAACTTTTAACAAATAAATATTGAGCAAGTATACTAAAAATTTTCCAAGTTACATTTCTATGTGAAAATAAATATCTCACACTAACATTTAAAGTAAATATAATAGACAATATTTTCATCATTATAGCATCTGAAAAGGCTTAACCTCCTGTTGAAAGAACCAATATGCTTTTAATGTGTTTCACCTTTGGAGACCAATGTGTAATAAAACCCTCAAATTAAGTAGATTGCATTTTAGCTTAGATAAACTAATAGCACAATTAGGGCACCACATAATTCACCATTACAGCTCCAAGGGAAATCATTTAAGTATTTAATCTCTTCAGAAGGACTTCACTGATAAAGTAATGACTATCTACAAATTCTCCTGAAGATTAGTGCTATTGGTGCCCATGGTAAATGAAAAAAAGGGGGAAGGGAACACTTCCTATTCTAAGATGTACTTGTGCTTGCCAAAGTCATACACAGACTTTTTAGGACATTTACTGTCCTTCACACCTCCATCCCCTTCAAAATGCAGAAGAGAGATGGCCTGCTTTGTACCATCTGATTTTAACCAGGTGGAGTGCAATTAGAACAACTGAATCTTTTTTTTTAATTTATTTTTATTTATTTATGCATACAAGAACCAGGGTGTAGGCCAGATGTGGTGGTGGTGGGGTGGGGGGGTGGTAGTGATAGGATTCACCAGAGACAGAGAGGGGAACAGTGGGCAAGACAGGAGAGGTCTGCTGCACCATGTGGGTTAGCTCCAAGGCCAGGGATAAAACTCATGCCACAGTGGCTGGTGATAGCTTGAAAGTGCTGAGACTTTAACACCTTTGCTACCAGGGAGGACCAAACAACTAAATCTTAGTTATTGGCTGTGTTAAGTTGTTCATTTTTTCAATATTCCCCATCACCATCACATCACAAAACAAACTTGCTTATCTCATTAATACACAAATTGCAGTGTATTCAAAATCTTTTTGAAAAAAGATGTGTTTACAGAAATAAATATACAGAAATAAAATATAAATGTGTTTTAAATACCTATATATATATATATGTATATATATATATACACACACACACACACACACACACACACACACTATAAGTAATGTAATTTATGTAAATACTTGATTTAGGGAAGGAAACTTGCAGCTATATATTTCCATAACCTCTCTCTAAATACCTTATATCTACACCTTCCTTAAAAACAATTGCAAATATTAAACTCTAAAAGTTATAAAAGACAGAATATGTAATATAAAGTAAGTAATGAAAGCATGTAAAAGTCAACATATATATGAAATCCAGAGTTCACAATGACTGATTAAAAGACAAATATTTAAACAGTTTATTTTTCTGATCACTAGAGCTAAGCATATAAGTTAACATTTAAATTGCTGATCTTTTTCTTTACTCCCACAGCGGTAATTTTGCAATGATAAGCTGAGTGATTTTGTTTTTTGATAACAACACAAGTCAGGAAAACACTACGCAGATTGCTAATTTTTCAGATCATGCTATACACGTTTAATTTTTATGTATTTGTCTAGTAAGAGCTAATGAACATGTTTGCATGTTACATACAAACATTCAGTTCTTGGGAACTGTCCACAATACACACTCATAACAAGTCATTTGTATAAATAAGCTGATTTTCTCGATTTTCCAGTCAGACAATCCCTGAATATTAAAGACAAGAGAACCATGCAGTGCAGTAATTTTTAAAAGGAAATACAACTTGAATTTCAAGATTGTTTATTTACTCTGGATACTATAAATTTGTTACACAGAAATCCACAGACATGATCCCTCTGGATTCCTGCATGAGGTTTTGAAAGGATTTTAAATGCCTAGATGCAGGGAATTGGTTTTTTACCATGAGAAGAAAGTGCAGTCCATGTTCACTTATTTAAATGGATTCTTGTACTGGCAAGAAGAAGCTATTCTAATCTTGATGAAATGGTAAATTGCATTCTCAGTCCAAATGTACTACAAATCTTGAAAGAACAAATATCTAGGGGACAAAGTCAGGAAGTTTATTCTTAAGATTATGTGTTTAAATTTGCTCAGATAGAGTTTTCCTTGTTTGCCTACCTCAGGTCTGATGGAACCCAGGCTGACAAAGTAGAGGGCTGAAATCAGTTAATGGGATCATCATTGAAAATAATTGTTACATCTTCACCTGAAAAAATTATATCTATTTTATTTAAACTCCCAGATATCCATAAAAGGTAGATTAAAAAGGTTATCATCCAGCAAAAGGATAGGTATAAATAAGATATAAAATCTAGTTCAAATAATATCCAGTTCAAATAATTCATTTATTTATCAAAAAAACATCAATGAAGACCTTACCCTATGGCAACAGTTATAATTGCTGGGGCTAACCTTTGGATGAAGCAGACACAGTGTCTTCTCTCAAGGAAAGATAGCAAAAGTTGATATATAATAGATGTACAAATATGCCAGTACTCTATCAGGGAATAGTAGTATGAAAAATAGTGAGTACTATGGTAATTACTGCAGATATAACTATCCAATATGCTCCCTGCTATCATCTCTTTCCTGATCCTTCTTGCACATAACCTTCACAATGATCTGCTAAACCATAAGTCTGCTTGTGTCATATTTCTGTTAAAATTCTTTCATTGCCTCCTACAGAACATAAGCTAATACCCATGGTCTGCTAGCTCCTTCCCCACCTGTTTCTCTTCCAATCTCATTTTCCATCCAAAATGTACCAAGTTAAATTGTATATAACTTTATCTATCTATCTATCTATCTATCTATCTATCTATCTATCTATCTATCTATCTATTTATTCAAGAGCATTTCATATACCCATTCAGAAGGTATTTTAGGGGATGTCCTTAGGTGCTAGACTCAAAAGTTGAATATAAATATTCATGGCCCCTTCTTTACAAGAACTTAATGTCTAGTATACAAAACAGATAATAATCAGATCCCACAAGGAAACTGCCAATTGCAGATGTGAAGTATTTCAAAGGAGAGAAGCATGTTATCACCAGAATGAATAATAAAAAAGACATGCTCCTCAGAATACAGGACAATTGGTCATCTATTGGCATGTATTTTAACATTGTTGATTGTATGTTTTTTTAAGTACAACAAATGTGTGTAATTCTCAAGGGCAGGTTATTTCTGGGTTCCCAACCCAGCACATAGAGCTCTCTGTGTAATATTATAAGCGATAAAAGAATTATTTGCAGTGGATGTATATTTCTCCTTAGCATATCACAGATAGCTGGGACTGTTGCTAAAACCAGTAACAACAGACCAGCACCCAGTTTTTATTAGCAACTTTGTTTTTCTCAACGTACTCTCCCCAATGGCCTTCGCCTTTCTCCCTCCAACTCTCTATGAAACTGTTCTCAGACTCTAAATTCCTAAAGGAAATATATTTACCTGCTGACACCTCCCTTAGGAGTTATGGTGTTAAATGTATAGGTAGGAAGATTTTTCTGTCTGGCAATAGAGAACTCTGGAGACTATTGAACTTGCTTCACCCCTTTTTAAAGGTTATATACATTCTTGTAATGGACATTATTCATTCTTAGATGTTAAATCAAGATCCACTGAAAATTATAAAGGAAGAAAGAGAATTATGAGTTAGAGATTCCTGACCTAGCCCAGGGTGGCATTCATTTATATACTTATATTTCTGCTATATGCATCATTTTACATGTTCACATATTCGGGAAGGTAACTCCAAACTCACGTTTAGAGGTCAAGCACTCCAACACTCATCTATTTCCATCTACTTGAAAATTTGTCAAAGGGATCACAAAATCATATTGTGTCAGAAAAACAACATTCTTAGAATATCTGGAGGGTAGTGTTTTTGGTAGTTTAAACTAAGACATATTAAGGAAGTCACTGGCCTACAAAACGTAATGTTCTTTTTAACTAGAGAGATAGAGTACAGAGCTACAGAACAAGAATGGCAGAGTCATTTACTTTTTTTAATATATAAACAATTTAGCTCCTTGCACTCATTATATCATGATGAAATTTGAGAAATCATTTTTCCTTATAAAAACCGCAGGAAAAACCTTACTGGGAAGTACATTTTGAAGTCTCAAGGTAAAATATATGGCTTCTTTCATTGTCTTCCTTTGTGCCTGTCTTAATCGAAGATTATTATCTTGAAAAGAACCAAATTATACCAGAAAATTAATGTCTCTAGCTTCTATTTAATTCTGTTTCTTTTTCAGAGTACATTAGAGTTATTCTAAAGTATTCTTGGCAGGTACGGTACTTCAGTATATATAGACCAAGATCAGTTGCATTCATTTAAATTCCATACTCTCATGATTTAAGGATTTTATTTGTTGTCATTTTAAATGTTTTAGTAAATAAATTTGAATTCCCCAAAACTGGGTCCTTCTGCATGGCAATGTTTCCCTGTATATGAGACAGCAAACTCTTGATTTTGCAGAAAAAAAAGGGCCAAAGAAATTATATGAGAGCAACTGTATGTCCTTTTACAGCTAGAAGTTGGCTTTACACATTCCACGACTCATAAATAAACAGAAGAGTTCTGTGAACTATATGCAGATGGCTGGGTCTACACTGGGAGCCTTTTGTGATGACTTTGGTTTGCTTCCCTGTTTTGCCATCTCTTAAAATATCTGCAAAAAGAATTTTTGCTCTGCTCCTCAGAAATAGGACAAGTAGAATCTTGTAATTGAGAATTTGCCCTTTGCTCTGTTGAAGCTTTATAAAGCTTGAAGAAATCCATTTCCCCCTGAACTATTGCTCACATAAAAATATCTGCCCCCACAACTGGCATTAAAAAGGCTTTACATTTTAAATATTTATTGTTTTATTTTTAAAAGATAACACAATAACGGAAGTACAATGAGAGAGGAGAATCTACAAGGTGGCAGAAGGAAGTAATAAGCCAAAGAGGGAAAAATCCCACAAACCACATAAAGGAAGGGATGAGATCAGCCACTTAAGTAAGCAAGTTTAAGTTTACCGCACTGGCACTGAGCAAAAGTGTTCCTGCCAAGCCCAAATGAGAAAAGGAGTGGGAAGAATAAGAGCATCCGACAGAGCAAGGCAGGGAGACAAGGCACCAAAGTCAAGTGGAAATGCTAAGACAGCAGTTTTGTGTCTTTTTCTTTTTCACCTGAATATGGCACAGAAAATCTAGTGGGATGATAAGGACACTAGATGTAAAAGCAGAACTGAAGTCATATGCAGGCCAGTGTTTATATCATTTAAATGTAGCCAATACTTTTATTCAGCTCTCCCCATTCTTCCAAATACTTGTGCATGTGCAAGCACATGCGCGCGCGCGCACACACACACACACACACACACACACTCTCTCTCTCTCTCTCTCTCTCTCATATCCATTACCACTGTAGCAACAATCATTTGCTTAGCTAATCATAAAACTTCTTTCTGAACAGCAAAAGCCTAAGGGCTTTGGCAATGTAGAAAGTATTGGCATTTCTCTGATGTATATTCAAAAATCTATATTACAATTCTTAATTCAGCATGCATGAGTCAGCAAGAGATATACTGTATCTTTAAAAAGACATGAAGGTTTCCAGTCAAGCCTTTTAAGGCTTTACAAGTAACATTTCAAGAGAGTTGAGAATGTGGACTAAGATAGCAGATGGCTTTTAGTACAATACTACTCCAGGATCCTTTGATTTTATTACTTTTGCTTTTTGATGGTGCTCTTTTCTGGTTTGTTTTGATGACTTTGTGGCCTAATGGACTGAAATCAGACAGCAAAGACGAAAACCCTTAAGTCCTAATGACAGAGAGTGACTTATTGGATGACCTTGAGTAAGTGTTACATTTCCCTCACTGCAGTCCCTATGGCAGAAAACAAAAATTACCCTGATCCCTTTAGGGTGGTGGAGGACACTAGTAACTATTACTCAAGTTTTCATAATATCAGATAGTAATATTAGCTTCCATTTATTAAGCATTTCTATAAGCCCAACACTAATTTCAGGGACTTAGCATGTTTTGTGGCGTTTAATCCACACAATAGCCATATAACTATGAATGCTTAGCCTCACATGAAGAAATGAGGCCCAAGAAATTTGAGGACTTGACATGTTGCTTAAGCACAACTCCCCAACTCTCCCTCTCTTTGAAGGACCCAATTTCTATTTAAATAATAATTAAGGCCAAAACATTTAGTGATTAACTGGTTGTATTATATACAGTAACTAAATACATAATATATAGTAATTACTATAAATATATTATGTAATATATGTTTTATATATGTATATGCATATACATATTTGTATACATGGTCATTAATTGGCAAAACAATACTGTGAGTTCATGATTACCTTTTAGCACTAGTGGCCCATTATTAGATGATTTTATCTTATATCTAAGTATGTTATGAATACAATACAAGGGCTTTGGCAATGTAGAAAGAAAGGATGGATGGATAGGATGAGGGAGGAAGAAAAAGTTCTTGCTCCCATTGTCTGTAAATCACTATTAGATTTCTAAATGAGGGAATGGTGAATTGTTTTGGAAGAAAGTTTGCCCCCTTATTTAAGAGTGAAATCCTGTATGCTAGACTTTTATAATTGATTGGGTATATGATATATATTTATATGGTGGTCCTTGATTGAATTATGTTTCCAGGAAATCCCTGTTCTGCAACAGAAAATAAAATCCACTGTGCTTTATGGTTTCAGGGAGCATATGAAGAGACAAATCTGTATAGTCCTGAAAAAACAGCAAATGGAAGACAGACTGAAGTGAAAGGAAGAAAGAAAAACAGAGAGGAGAATGAGGGGGAGGAGGAGGAGGGAGGGGAGGAGAAAGAAGAAGAGGATGAAGAAGAGAAGGGGAAGGGGAAGGAGAATTCTTGGGCTGGCTATGCTCTTATACCCAAGTCTGGGACTCACTTGTTAAATAACTGGTTGGGTTTTTTTTTTTTCTATTTTTTTTTTTTTCAAATGAGCCTTCTGTTAGATCACTTCCATGTGGCTAAATTCATTTTTTTGCTTTTATTTAAAATTGTGAAAAAAATAAAATACCTTTAAAATATGCTTGAAAAATGGTAATAGGTTAAGGATGAGGCAAGGAGTTTGATTGGAGTGATCACAGGCACTTCTGCAAGCTAAGGTATCAGGAAACAACCTAATTTCCATACTTCTCCCAAGATTTAATTCCAGAAGAGGAAGGATCAAGTCCTTGAGTCTATTCAGACTCCTAATTCCGGTGCCTGGGGAGAACCACATGCGTATGGTTTCTTCAAAAAATATGTTTTTCTTTTTCTTTTCATTTTGCCTGCCATTTATTCAGCAAGGGCCTCAAAGCACATTAGAACATTAATTTATAATACTTATGCATATGTAGTGGAATCCCCTAAGATTCTAAGGACTAACTTGCCAATGGAAAATAGGCCATATGGAGCGCCCAGGCATTCTGAACATAACTGAAGTCGATTATCTCTCCTAGCCCCCAGCCCCAGCGTGAGGAAGAGGATATTTGGCTACAATATTTTGGAACCTAAGATACTCTTGTGGATTGTGGCTGCCAAATTGGAACGGAATTGGTCTCCTATAAGACAGTAATGGATTCAAACACAATAATGTTAAACATATCTCTAATCCATTATTTTTAAAGTATGTGCTTTGTTTAGTGCCTTCTACTGCAATTTCATTTTACAGAGACATTAATAATAGAGTGAGAATTAATTTGCAGAAAATAAGTTTCTATCTGGCAAGTATATTACCTTCAACTTATAAAAGATACCTTTTCAAAGATTTTATGCAGATTTGTCAGAATGGAAAGGAGCGACTGCTTAAAATCTAAGTTTATCAATCTAAATAACTGATGTACATTAGTAAGACTACTCTCTACTACTCTCTAAGACTTTGCAGATTCACATATATAGTTGCTCACCCTTCATTTTTCATTATGTTTTAAATTTCCATCCTTAGATGTCACCAACCTCTTTTCTGCCACAGTTTGCTATATGGATATATATATATATATATATATATATATATATGTATATATATATATATATATTAACGACAGCACATTGTTAGATAAAGTGATGGGCACTATCTCTGGAATGCAGCAGAAAAGAATTCCTTAAGCCTCTGACTAGTTGCAGAATGGCTTACATTAATCACGCCTCTCTCTGCATGCCTGTCTCATCTTAGCAGTGTCCAGTGACAAGCCAGACAGTCCATGCAGGGTCCTTGATGCAATGTTAAAAGGGCATTAAGCAGGCTGCGGGTGGTCAGTAGGAACAAAGCCCTTAGCCTTGAGTAATTTCAATAATTTCTGCACAGGTTTAATCCAGTGCTTTGGAGTCTATGTGTTCCTAAAATCCTTGTTATATTACTTCCCGTACAGTTGCTGATTCAACATTAAAAAAAAAAAAGTGCGTTTGTTATGTTCCAAACCACTCCACAGTTTGCGTTTCTGTCATTTGGTAGTTGATATTTGAAAACACTGACATCAAAAGCTAGCTTCTCATTGTTAAATGTTTTATATGTGTCTCATGGAGAAGCCCAGAATGCCCTACTGCATTAGCCAGTATGGCTTAAAGTGAGTCATCTGTAATGAACTCTAAGGCACTTAGCTTAGCTAGGAAAGTTAAACAGTGAGTAATTTTGACAAGCATTCAAGGTCACAAAAATGTAAATGGGTGTATTCTTAGTGGGATTGCAGGCTGGCGTTTGAAACCTACCATCTTAAAAAATGAACCAGCTAGAGCCAGACATTTTTCCCATTACAAAAATATTCAGGAGAGAAATTTAAATTTTCATAAACCACAGTGTAAGTTTTCATGAAAAAATTGACCAACATATACAATCTCTTGCACAGCAATGATATTCTTTGTAAAATAACAGGGACTTTCAGTAATTTGATAGTAACTTCCCCTATGTGATCTACTTCTTCCACACTGCTTCATTATAAACTGAATTTTCATACCACTGTATATGTGTGTGTGTATGTTGTATGCACATACACATATACACACACATATATAATCCAGATTGTTAGTAATACAATTTTCTATTTCTTCTGTACACTCCTTCAAGTAAATATTCCCAGCACTTAAAACATTTGGTTTTGCTTCCATGCATTTTATCTCTGTGCTCCATGTAACTGGATAGATTACAACTTATTTAACTTCTAATCTCTGATTCACTTGCAACAACTTATAAATAATAAATGCCCAATAAATTGATGAAATGAATCAAATTAACTGATTTGTTAATTAACTTATTTATTCTATGTTTTGGCTTCTTTATTAACTGTCCAAGCCAACTACATAAGGATTAAATGAAATAATGAAATAAAGATCAAAATAAGTGAACACTACTAACATCTTCAATCTTCTTGTTTTGGTCCAATAACTCTCTCAGTCCACCAAGTATGTCTTATGTAACATAGTTAAGTAGGGATTAAAATTATGACTCTGTGCTTATTATTAAATAAGACTTCCTTTTTCACATTTTGTGATTTATTGCTTGTGTCGTGTTTGAAATGATACTTCGGACAAGAAAACACCTTACTTTAATACCTCTCCTCTTGTTTGAAAGTAATTTCAAAATGCATTCATGTTCATGTACCCATTAAGTATTTACATCATCTCTTGAAGTAGGTAAAAGGTATTTCTGACCCCACTTTACAGATGGTAAAATGGGAACATGAATGGCTGGGAGCTGCCCGAGGTGACAATGACATAGATTATCTATTTTAGGAGAAACATTAAAACACCCACATCCTGGCCTTGGACTCTTACTATGCCCCCTCCCAGTCCTTGCCGTGACTTCCTCTGATGAGGGCTCTGTGTGACTGGGTCTCTCAACCACTCAATGAATCTGCACTTCCTAAGGACAACTTGTTATTAACATTACTTACAAAATTATTACCAAATTCCCCTCACACAGTCTAGCATGTGGCACATAACAGACCCCAGAAATCATGTTAAATTTACTTGAAGTCTAACCACCAACAATCTCTCTCAATGGTGCCTCCTATTTCCGGTTTCTCATATATGGCTCTGCCCTTTCTCATGTTACCGGATGCTCATATAATGACGTTTCTGAAGTAATTAGATTCGTGGATTTGTATCAAAGCACTGTTATAAAGTATAAGAATAGATTAGGGCAGTACCAAATTATTTATTAGCATAGCTTTATCAGATCTCTCCATAATATTTTGCTGTAGAAATTTAACTAATAAATAATAAATACAGACCTCAAACAAGGGAATCTTCCTAAAATATACTTATGCAAAGGTAAAAAGCTGATTTTGGTCTTGGAAAGGATTCAGGATTTTTTTATCTTTTATCTCTATTATTTGAAAAAAGAAACTAAATATTTTCACCCAAAACATCAAATATAATTCAGTTCAACAAGCACTGATTGAACTAACCATGTAGCAAACAGCTCACAGTTGGTAAAAGACATTTAAGAAGACAGTATTCCTGCTTCAAAGAAGTGGGAAGATGGAGTGGGTCAGAGCTCTTCCCCTTGCCTGGATCCTGGCTCTCCTATGGAGCAACAGCATGATTCTGGCACCTTAACCCTCTGTGCTTCCGTTTCTCTTCTATAGAATGTTGATAATAATTTTCCCTACTGCATTACTTTCTTACAAGGCCCAGGACCAACAACATATGGGTCCTAGTGAAAAATTAAATTAAAGAGGGCCTCTTGTTTAAAAATAAAAAGAATTTTAGGAAGGTGACAACCGATCAGTAATCCAAGAGGGGACCCTATTTAGAATGTAGTTGTGGGTGAAGACTGAAGTTGATGCTCAAGTTTCCAGCCCTGAAGATTAACAAATGCTCAATATGTGTAAAGCAGCTAGAAGAGTGCCTAGCATATGGTAAATGCTGTACTAATGTAGTGTTAGTCTACTATTATTAAAGAGCTTACAACTTCACTGAATATGTAAGAAATACTAAGGAAAATGGTACAATTTTAGATGCTGGATGGATGTCGATTTCTAATGAGCCCTAAAATTTGTAACAATATTCTTTTTATCTGCCTGGATTTGGGGTACCATCACCAAAATGCACAATCTCTTACTTAGTTGACAAATGGAACGTATTATCAGTTTATTGCTATTTTTTACATTGTGTTCCTTAATATCGAATCCTTTACTGGGAAGATATAAATACTTTTGTAGGGACAAAACAAAGTTTCCCCTCAAAGTTGTCCAGTACCTAATCCCTGGAACCTACAAATGTGTCATGTTACCGGGCAACGAGGAGGGGACATTAAGGTTGCAGGTAGAATCATGGCCGCCAATCAACTGACAGTTACGTACAGGATTATCTTGGGTTATCTGAGTGGCCCAAGTGGTCCAAGATGCAAATGTGGAAGAAAGGAACAGAAGAATCAGTGCAAGAGAGATGCAATGAGGACACTTTAGACATCTCTGACTTTAAAGATGAAAAGAGACTACCAAGGAATACAGCAAGGTTCTAGAAATTGGAAAGGATGAGAGAACAGAACTTCCACAGTCAAAGAGGAACACAGTCCTACTAGCGCCTTCATTTCAGCCCATTGAGATTCATTTTGGATCTGACATATGGAACTGTAGGATAATAAATGTGGTATGTTTTAAATCCCTCAATGTGCAGTAATTTGTTGCAGTCACACTCGAAGCATAATATGGCATTTCTATACATGTGTGTGATACACATATGCTTAAGAACATTAAACATTCCTGTCTTAAGGGCTAATAAAAACAGTCTCAAAACTGCAATGTTCTTACTTGAAGTCAGCAGGGAATCTCCCTCCACAATGGCTGCTAGACTAGCTTTTAGCTTTCTGTTGCAGAGATATTATATCAGAAAATTCAAATAGCTTGCCTTCCGTAATCTAGATGGAGTATGTTAACCCTCCACACTGGTTTCACTGTGCCAAATCTACACCTCCGTTGTTGTTTTGATCACATTGGCTGGTGGATAAAATACTTATCTTTCTTACTCCCTAGACAGGGGCATCCTGACGGGGAGAGGCGAGGCCTATTCATATCTACATACCTGGTATCTCAGTGCATGACATACTGTTAAGTCCATCAGTGTTTCCTGGGTTTAAATCAACAAACAGGACCTCCTTGGTGGCCTAGGGGTTAAGTCTCAGTGCTACCACCTCCAAGGCCCATGACTACAGCCTGAGTTTGATTCCAGGCCGGAAAGTCAAATCCCTTTCTAGCCAAACTTCTCCTGTTTCATCCGCTGCTCCCCTCAGTAGTGTATTTAAGTAGATCTGCCTTTTTGCTCCCCACTCTGTCTCTGGTGAATCCTCTCACCCTCTATCCTTACACCTCTGGCCTGCACCCCAGCTCTTCTATGCAAAAATAAATAAATAAAATATTTTAAAAATTAATGAAACGATAACTAAAAATTGCTATGAGAGCACCCCCACCACACACACACACACACACACACACACACACACACACACACACACACACGCACACACTGGGGAAAATGTGAAATTTTAATTACTCTTAACAAATTAACAAATATGAGATAGGCCCTATATTAGTGATGGTGGAAACAGCAAATAACAGCTGACTCAGGAATCCAATCACAGTCTGAACTCTGATCAATAAGAGAAATCACTGATATCATTAATATAATATCACACTTAACTAGAATCTGTCAATACTCATAAGATATCTATTCTGAGAATATTCAGGATATGTCCTATATAGTAGGTGAAAGTAAAAAAAAATTCTTTGGGAATCTGAAAGTTAGAGACTATTCCTCATGCATGTGGGCAGATAAATGGGATTAGTTCTCCCATAGTGAAGTCAGGCTTTATTTTGTGTTATTATAGGGTTATGTCCTTTCTAGCCAAAACCCACTTTCATTCATTCACAACAAGGAAAGTTTCACAATTCTGCTTCAACTTGTGATGCTGATCTCATTTCTAGGTGTAAATGCATTTTTACTCTTTCAGAGGCAATTTAACAAATTCCATTTAGTTCATGTGTGGTTACCATATTTTTTGAAGTGTTACTTCAAGGGGGGGAGTTACTAAAATAATGAATCACTTAAATACTGATTTATATATGACTAGAAAACTCATATATAAAATATATAAAATTATAAGACATCCAAAGCTTCCATATAACTTTAATATTAGGAAAAGAATATTAGCAGAAAGAATACTTCCCCAGCAGAGCCTGACAAAGTAGTTCTATTCATGAAAATGCATCAATAATAACCTAATGAATATGTGTTTCATGCCCCATTTTATAGATGTGGCTTTGTCCCTTAACTAGGAAGGAAAACAGACCTTACATCAATCTACCTTTGCTGGGTAAATTGCACATAACTTTGTTTCTAATGCATCTATTCCTGGTATGGAGTCAGCCAAAGTGGGAGCAGTAATGAGTAAAGGCCCTTCTGTCTTTTGTTGGTTTTTGTTTAAGTTTTGATCAATCAATTAAGAATACTTTTATCAAATATTTAAATGAGGGAAGGAAACATGGTTTTTAAGTCTGTTGGCATATGCATACCCACGAGCCTGTTGTGCCAGAAACTTGTGCTTATATTTTATAGATATTGCTTGATTTTGCTTAAAATTTACATTATTCTGTGTATAGTCATTATACCCATTGTACAGATGAGATTCTTGTCCCACAGTAATAAAATGTCAGGATCAAGTTTTGAACCCAGTTCTGCGTGCTAATCAAGTCTATATACCTGTTCTTTTTTTCCCTAGAGCAGTTCTCAAGATGGTGGCACACAGAGCTGGGTTGTAGTGTATGAATCAATTCCAGTTATCACTATCCTCTTCTGTTCTTCCTATTATGCAGACATAAATGGATGAAGTTTATGAGGGACAAGGTCTGGCTTACTGGAGAGGAAGCTGAAACACCACAGATAACAGGATAAATCCACTAGAGATAAGCAGTGCATGGAAGAACAAAGAAAGCATGAATACTAAGGTAAGGTCACTTTATAGGAAACTGAGAAATACTTGGCTGTCTAAGCAAATATGCCTTTAGAACTTATTTTGATAAATATCATCACTCTACAAAGAAATGATTAGTCTTTTAATACATGCAACAGCAGTTCAATAATATATACAGAGTAAAATGAGTTGAAGGAGAAGTAAAGAAAACTTGAGGACATCAAAAAGAAGTAAGAATTAGACAAGTAACATTCTAGCTGGAGCCATAATGTTATGATACATAAAACTTTCAGAAAAATATGATCAAGCATAATTTGAGAAATGTAAGAAGTTTGTGGTGAAGTTGGTAAGAGCATAAATAATTCTCATTGTAGAATGGCTAAATAACTAAAAGCAGAGAACTAACCTTAATGACCTCTGAAATCCCCCTAGATCTACATCCAAAATTTCTATTGTTATTATTAGTGTTAGCACTACAGTGCAGGAAAGAGTAAAGATAAATGAAGAAAAACAAGTTCTATCTAAACTGGGGAAATGAGAGCCAGACACGGAAGGAAAGCAAAAGAAGCGTGAAGGATGATTAAAAAGGAACTGAAATAAAGAAAACATGTTATTTTATTTTTACCTTTTTTTAGTCCAAAATAATGAAATAGAAAATGTGCAAAACGTGGTACTTAACTCCATCAACAGCAGGATGTACAAAATTATAATGTCTCTATTGCATCACCATATGTAGTACTTTTGATTGCTAATTATACCATCAGATGTATAGATGTATGTGATGTGAGTAATTTATTTTCTGAATTTTTTTAAACCTAACTTTGGTTCTTGCATACATTGACAAGATTCAACTCTACAACATACATAATATGGAAGTGTAGTTTTAAGTAATTATGATATAAGTATATGCTTTTCAAAGCATTCATATTTAATTTAAATAACATGCATTTAGGTATCTTAGTTGAATTGGATTTGACATGTGGTACATTTTAAAATGTCTCTAGATGAGAGTTTTTTAAAGAAAAGATTACTATAAAATAAAGACTGATAAAGAGAAAAATGAGAGGAAGCAGAATAAATAAACTTAAAACATTGGCACTCCACAAAACCAGAGCAGATTCTGATTGGCTAGACATATGATGATGATTTACCAGTCTGTTTGCTCTGTTATTCAATATGTAACACGGTGTCTTTGAAGCAACCAGCACATCATAAAGAATGTGGACCATAAAGTGCTCCACAGGACAAAATACCATCAACATGTTGTTATTTTATGTTTCTATTTTAGAGCAAACTGTGTGCAATAAAATAATAGTTCCTATATTCTAGAAGCCCTATTTCCAAAAATTGTGGATCATGCAAATTATTTGGTTCTTTTTCTTCCCAGCTTATTGAAAGCTAAGATTGGTCACATTGAAATATTCTTATCTACTGAAAACAATGACATGTGGTAAGAATTCTAGACACCTGGTGGTAGAAGAATTACCCTGTATTGCTGTTATGAGAATTTTGAGCATATTTTTTAACAGTTGGCATTTGAGGAAGTACTTTATGGACATTAATAAGTTACTGCTGACAATTGCTTCGTGAACTAGAGTTGTATCTGTGGGCTCAGGCTGTTGTTTCTAAATATTGATATATTGATACCCCATCCACCAGCCACTTTGCTTCTGAAGCACAAAATCTCATTGATTAATAGAGATTTTACCCCTCGGTTTGCTTACAATTTGGGAAATCTCTAAAATCAACCTTTAACTTTCTCTTACATCTGGATTTGACCTGTTTGGTTACCAGGAAAATACAGGGAGAGTTTTTCATATAGAGATGTTTTTCTAACACACACACACACACACACACACACACACACACACACACACACACACTACAGTAGATAGTAGATGTTTAATTAAATGTTTAAGGAATGCTGGTGGAATGAAGTGTTGCATTATATATCTGGAACGAGTTCATTCTCTCTGCCTACAACATAGTTCCCTACATAAAATCCTCTCTGTTTCATCATACACGAACCCCAACATCAGCTCCTCAAAACCTTCTTTCCCTCCATAAATAAACATAGTACAGAAAGGCAGCTGCATGGATTGCTCCTGTTTGAGAAAATGAGAAGTTTGAAAAGACTCATCTGCAGGTGCATTTAGGTTAGATCTGGATTAAAGTCAGACACAAACCTTCATGTCTAGGTTGGTTTACTCAAAGGAAACATGGCAACAGCAATATTCAATAAGCGCTCACAAGGCTTAGAGACCATTATAAGCTTTTATAAAATATAGTCAGATGACTATTATAAACTAGAAGGAATGTATTGATTAAATGTCACTACTAATATCTATGGTTTAAAAAAAAACCTCAGTGTCAAGGTAAAGAAACACCGTCTTTAGAGCTTTGTGAATGGCATGCTAGAAAACACCCTGGACCACCTTAGTTTTAAACATCAAGATAGTGAATGTGTCTGTTGTGGGTAGAGAAAAGTGAACAACTTCTTTAAAAGAGAAATACTCTTAATGAGAGAGACATGCTCTTGGAACTGGATGCCAGTTTCATTGTGCAGTTTCTTCTTTCCCACAACTCAGAAAATCAGAAAAACATGCATGTTTTTAATATTAATATTAATACTAATATGAGGTAATTACCACTGTTCTTAAGTCACTAAAATGTGAATAACCAGCCATGTCTCATATGTTGATAATAAAGATTAAGAATTGCCACCATCCACAGAGAGTTTTTCCTTATTGGGCATCAGAACCAAATGTGACTTCAGCAAGCACATGATGCATTTTCCCTTGTTTCTATGGTTATGCACATGGCATTTCCTTTGCTCGCCATGTTTTTTCCCGTTTCTGTGCTGAAGATTATGTTTATTGAGGTAGCACTTATTGAGTATTTCCTGTATGCCTGTAATTGCTCTCAATACATTGTACACATCAAGTCCTTTTTTTTTCTGTCAATGTTAATAATGATATTACCTAGATCTTTTGAGAAATCTTTCACTTAGTATTCATAAAATGTTTAGAACACCAAAAAGTCCATAATAAATGCTACACTTTTGTCAATCAGATGAAATAGATTGTATTTGTTATTGTTATTTTGCAGGTGAGGTGATGGAGAGAGGGGTAGATTAAGGAAATCTCAGGGATCACAAACAATTATGTGATGGTGCTGATCTTTAAACACTAGCAGCATAACTCCCAAAATCTATATTCTTAATTATTATTAGCAATTAGGCTCTGCCCGCTTCATAAAGATATGTGTCAATGGCTCCCTCAATGACTTACTCCTAAACACCTCCCCCCAGAACATTCCAGTATTTATAGCTAAACTAGATTATAGTCTTTTCATGACTACAAACCGTATTCTGTCACATAATCCTCTCCTCCAGGACACTTCACTGGTATGCACACATGGAGATGGATTCGATGTGCGACACCTATGCAGATGGATGACCTTGTAAGTATAAGTAAGTGATAATATTTTAACTTTAAAAATTTAATGGCTGTGTGTTGAATATTTTATGCTTAAAGACATGAATAACTATCCAGTTTAATTATACTTTTATTTTTTATTTCTGAGTGGATAATACCCAACACCAGTTTATGACCACTCTTTCTGTATTTACCATTTCCCAAATGGTTCTTTAAAAAGTATTCTGGCTGTCATGTATGTAAATTTTTGTACTTTCCAAAAAGAAGAATGATGACATCTTTACAGACTTAGGTTTCTGGGGAAAAAAAAATAGCATGAGTCTCAATTGCCTTAGTTTTTTTCAGTGGAAAATCTAGTACCTACTCAATAAAGTGGCAGGAAGGAATAAATAAGACAAAACAATATTTTTGCATGAAAGTAAATAGGCTTTCTACAAGGAAGTGAGGTATAAACTAAAAGCCAACAAATATGCAAATAACATTAAGATCTAACTTTGTGTGGGCTATGGAGACTTTCTTGAGTTTTTATCTTGCTAATACTAAAATGAACTGTATTGGCATCAATTAGATAAATATTGCCACTTAGAGGCACTGGGAGGTCGAGCCGAGAGCAATTTTATAGATAACAGATACAGTTAGAGAACAGAACCCCTAAGACTTCTCTGATGATAACCTCTTATAAACAGTATGGTTTGTACCCATTGGTGATTTGGAAATCTCTAGATGTTCTTGGATGAGGTGTAGCCACTTCTGGGTATAGTTCCAAGAAAAGAAGCTTCCTGGTTTCTATTCCAAGCATGGTACTAAGGTCAATATTGCCTAAAGTGGAGTATGACGGGAATAAGCTCTGAAATGACTTTTAATATACTAGATATGCTAGAGACTCAGATGGAGTATTGACAAACTGTATTACTGTGATGCACTTTTTAAAAGCATATGTTTACTCCTACAAGGCTCCGTTCCAAGTTTGTCTCAATGTTCAGCACATTTGTTTTATGTACGTATATTATCCTTGTCCCAGAGAATCTTAACCACAATATGACACAATACACTGACTTTCTATCAGTCCTGCTTCCCCTTGATAAAATCCACAATGAATATTTATGATTCTAAACTCAATATAGGTTCTCGAAATAAATAAGGAAAGAAATGATAGTGCAGCTATAGCTTTAATGAAGTTATCAAATGGAGTAGAACTTTAGATTTGCCATTAGATTTTAGAGTGGTCAGCTGAGTGGGAAGTCTTCTCTGGGGCATGAATAATGAGAAGCAGCATTAATGCTTGCAGGAAAGAAGGATGGAAAAGGGAGGGAGGAGGGAGGAAAGAAGAAAGGATGGGGGTGGAGGGGCAAAACAGCTTTTCTAACCAAAAATGAACCAGAAACCAAACTGAAAAAGATTCTTTTTTTATCCAAGTCATGTTCCCTACTCTTTTAAAGTACTGGAAGTTACTCCATCTTATTAAACATTAATTGAATAAGCCAGTCAATGTTTGCCCTAACCTGACCTACCATTATAGAATTTTTTAAAGGAAAAAAATACTATACAAAAACTTATTCGTATTTTGTGATATGTTAGAAATGATCCAAGGGCTTAAGCACTTATACCCATATAGCTCTTTTTCAGAACTCTCCAATGAAATTTGACTCTTTATTTGTCACTGCCACATTCTTTCTGCTTTTAGAGAGAAGCAGTTACTCAGAATCACCACAAAGGCAAAGCAGTGGTTAAGCAAGAGGCACCAATAACAACAATACAGATCTGACATGTTTTCTTTTCCCTGGCTTACTGACAATCCTCAGGAAACGAAGCATGTGGTTTTGATGAAGTAGTTCCTTAAATTTTAATGTGACATTGATCTATCTTAGGATTCCTAAAGGTTCATGGGCAATACGATAAGGAAGGAGAACAATCAGCTAAAAGGCAAAACAAATTGAAAATTTAGTTATATAAAAACATTTAGTCAAGTGCCAATTAGAAGTGCTCCCACATTCTACCAAAACATAATATCATAGATAATCTTTTGGTTCATATTACAGATTCTCAATGTCAACACTGAAAAGTGAATCACATAAATAATATGCCTGACCCATAAGCCTAAGCTCAGACATGATTCAACAAGGCTACATGATGCAAAAGAAATGCTTTGGTGAAAGTACCTAGTGTCTAGCGTGGTGCTCTTTATCATAGTTACTGGCATCGCCACCTACTCCATTTTTTAACATAGGAACCACAGAGTGATCTTTATGCCGCCACCCTCATTAACATAATATAACCATCCTATTCACCAACTCTTATCAATTTGTCTTTATGTATTGTGTGTACCTCCCCCCATCCCTCCTTCTCCACTACCATTTGATTTATAAGGCTACTCATTATCTTACTCATCATCTATCTCCTATGCCCTACTCCATTCACTTTGCCACTAATTTCTGTCCTCCCCATCCATCTACTGCCAAAATTACCTTCCTGTGACACATATCTTAAAAAATGTTTCTTTATTACCTGTTGATGACCTCCAAATTATTGTAGGATAAAGTAAAAAAAAAAAATTCCATGGTGCTCATGTAGCCCTAGCTGCCTATCATCCCAGTTATCATGCCCCAATATTCTGCCCTATCCTTCTGCCACCTCAACCACAACAGAATACTCATAGTTCAAAGCTATTTCCATGCCTCTTTCCTGCTTAGTGCTGTTTCCTCCTCCTCTGCCGGATAAAATTTTACATCTGGTCATGGTCAGATATCATTCCCCTTGTCCTGGGGAAGGTAATTCTTTGCCTTCAGTAACTCTTGGCTTATCTCTCTATAAACTAGTTGTGTTAGGTTTGGGGAGATTTATCATGAATTGTAAAACCAGGTATAGCAACCATACATAGGAGTTCAATATTTTCACTTATTCAAGTTTTTAAGAAAAAAATGTCTCTCAACAAAATGCCACAACCACATATTGAAGTTTCTCAGGAAAATACTCCATCAGATTTCAGAGCATGTAGTGTCATTTTGTGCACAATGTGGAGTGGAGAGAGAACACACACAGCCACACTTGATGGGCAATGACCTAGAGAAAAGATGACGAAGGCTTCAAAGCGATCAAGAAAAAGAGCTATAGGAGAAAAGATTTTCCAGATGGTGGAGGAGGAAGCATATATATGAGGAAAGAAAAAAACAAAAAAACAAAAAAAAAGCCTCATTTTAATTACAAAAACATCAGAAAGACAGCCATCAAGAGGGGTTCTGCCTTTGCTGTGAGTGATATTTCTCTAAAATCCCCTACTTTACTGCCTCTCTAGAGTCTGAATTTATTCCAAATTTTCTGAAGAATTAAAGCAAACTGCTTTTCCTGAACAAAACAAGAAAAAGACACTTTTTGGAGTAAGATGTAAATGATAACCCTAAAATTAGACAAATAGGAAATTCCCATTTTGGGTTGTGCACTTTTCAATCTGCAGACACTGCACTCTTAGACCTGTTCTGTGTGAGTCTAGCCTGTCTAACATCACTGGATATGTTAGATTTTTGGTTACTCTCAAGACCAAGATTCCCATTCCTGTTATTATCAATCTAATAAGAAGCATGTTTTCCATAATATTATTTCAAAAAAAGCCTGTCTCCTATTCTACTCTCTGAACGGCAATGCTCCAAATGGTTCCCTTTATCAAATCCCCGTGCCCCAGGTCGCATCATATTTAAAGTTGCAGGGACTTTATTGTAATCTCAGCAGTATCTGCTGTCAGTTAGAAGGTGGCATAATGGACTATAATCTTTTTGCAAAGAGTAAGGAAAGGTCTAGCAGAAAATGTTTAATTCTAGGTGATAGCTCCTGCCGAGTCAGTAAAGGGCACGTACTAATAAGGCAGAGCAAAAAAAAAGTAGCGGTGACGACATACTTGCCTCAGAAGGCAAGCTCAGCAGATTTGCTGCAGCTAATAGAACCATTACTGCTGCATGTCAAACTATGAAAAATACCAAAGGACAGGAGCATCGGAGGGAAAGCAGTAAGAAGATAGCAACAACAAAAAGAGATAAATCACAACGCCCGATGCGTGCCTCCGTATTTTTCCCAGCTGAAAGTTAAGTTACCCATATTATTAAGGTTTCTCTGAAAGCTTGCACAGGACAGTCTCCATGTTCTGATTTATTGCAAATATCACACACTATAACTGAACTCTTCACTATATTAATATTACTTCCAAGTTCATTTCTAGACGTGTGCCTGCATTGTCATCTGCTATTAAATCCCAACTCCATGGTTTTATCTTTGCTTTGTAATACTTACATTTCGTTTTATGTATAAAATGCAAAACCCTGCAAATGAAGAGGAAGATACAGCATGAAAGTATCCTATTGTTTTTAAAGGGAATTCATTCTTCTGATTTCTAAAAGCTTCTATTATCACTAGAAAACTGAGGGGCAAAGCGGGTTCTACAGAAACTGGGAGGCAGACCAGGAATAATGCCAGGGTCCTAAAAATCTCCTGTAGATACTCTCTGCTCGTCAGCATGCCCCAGAGTTGCAATCTTCAAAAAAGGACAGTCCTTGTGCAATGACCACAAGAAGCACTGATGCTTAAAAGCTGCATATTTGAAATATCTAACTGAAAAATATAAATTTTTAATATAAAAAGGTAGAAACACAAAACAAGTAAACCAACATGGATTCATAAAAATGCACACAATATCCCCATAGGAATGCAAAATAGCTGTTTAAGTCTTACAGGACCATTTGTCAGCCTGGAAAATAATAACACAAACAAAAGATGAAAACACAACATCTGACCTTTTACACTGCTCACTGTTAGCCTGGGCCAGGCTGTGGCTGTTTAATGCCACATAACAATGAGAAAATGGTCCTGAATACAGCATGTGATATTCCAAGCCCAACATTCACTGGTGTCTGCACTGTGAGCATTTTCCGCATCTAGCCCTCCATTAAGCCGGGCTTCAAATTTACTCGTTTTTTTAAGTAAAAATTACATTAAATAATAGACACTTCCTGCAAATACATCTAAAAGCAGGGCTCTTTGAAAATGAAATTACTTGGGTTCAGGATGGGGTTGGGGCTCTCCTATGACCTCACTGTCAAGGAGTTTTAATTAATTATGCCTTGAAGAGAGAGGAAATTCTCAGGTTACTCATCTGTCCAGAACTTACTCTATCTATGTTATCACCCAAAATCTGAGATACTGATCCTTTGCTATCACCAGTTACTGTGCTGCTATGTTATGGAGCTTAACTCAATTTATCTAACTCTTAATTTAACCATTAGTAAAAACTGAGCATCGAGGAACATAGCCCAGAAGGTTCTGAATAGTGCCTCTGGGATACACATTTTATCCTTCCCACTGTTTCTATTCTGGTTACATCAGTATTCAGATGCCATTTGAACTGAATATTCCTAGATACAATAAAATTGTACGCAGAAGGATGGGGCTGGGTTTAAATAAAATGTTTCAAGTTCTGCCTATTCACCTGTCTTGCATACAATATCAGAGCGTGGGAAATTCCGGACAGCTGAGGATGCAGGGCCATTTGTCACAGGGATGAAAGAAATCTATGAAGGAGCAAGGATATCACTGTTTCAACTTCGGAAGACAAGTGCATTTGCAACCGGAGGAATGTGTCCTTCTATCTAATTCAGGCCAGCTTGAGGAGGGGGAAATCTTGATAGACAGGGCAATCCAGGTCCCGCATCTGAATTAGACCTTGAGGAAAACATCACCCCTCGCTTTGTCTCTGAACCAGTGTAACTACATTTGTATTTTATGAACATTGTGCCAAGCTAGAGACACACCAAACACCTGAGTCAACAATGGAAATCACATCCTCTTTGGTATTGAAACTGGACTGATCTCTTTCCTCTGTGGACATCAGTGTCCTTAGAAGTCTGGAATACAAGGAAATGGATGAAAAATCTTATTTTGGATCAGTGTTTGGCTGATAATGCTAAGAAAATATTTTTAGTGATTTCCTGTTATCTGCAGAGGGGACAAAGGTAGGTGAGTAGTTGATCTTTGTTATTGGACAGACCTGAGTTTGAATCCAGTGTTGGCATTTATAAGCTAGAAAGCCACAGGGCACATTACTCAATCTCCCTAAGTCTCAGTCCCCTTATCTGTACAATGGGTCAAATAACAGTACCTGTCTCACAAAGTCATTGTGTCATATGCCTTTAGCATAAGCACTTCCCTATGATAACTGCTTGAGAAATGTTATGTTGTGAGGATGATAGCATATTATCAAAAGTGAGGCCATTGGTCCTATTTTTTGAAACAAGGTATAGAAAAATGTTCAGTTGTATAGAGAATGGTGATGGGAACATATGATGAAAATAACCATTTAAATCCAATAACAACCTCCCCAGTTTTCTTCACTGTAGTTCCTTTTTATAAGTACTGCATTTTTCTCTTGTGTCATCACCAGTAAATCCCCACAGTCTATTGTGTTTTAACAAATGTGCCAAATAATCAAAAGTTGACATTTAAAACAAAATGCTCACATTCATATTAAAATGTGCTACTCTCTCTAACTCCATGTGATTCTCCTCGATAAACTGTGTACTTAATAT
This sequence comes from Scalopus aquaticus, assembly GCA_004024925.1. Taxonomy (NCBI): domain Eukaryota; kingdom Metazoa; phylum Chordata; class Mammalia; order Eulipotyphla; family Talpidae; genus Scalopus; species Scalopus aquaticus. The sequence continues at coordinate 67,205 of PVIJ01007628.1, forward strand.
GCTAGTAGTCATTTTTATGTAAGATGATCTGATGTGTTGGCTATGATCTATATATTCTTGGAACATCTTTATTTTTAAGAAAAAAAGTGTTGTTTGTTGACAATACATTTTTGCCAAAATAATAGGCTCAATTTCTCAATCCATGTGAATATGATTTATCCCCTGTCACATGTTGCTGTCCATATGGTTCTTCATAAAAAAGTGCTGGTCAAATACTCATCCTTGTAGAACAAATTACTTCCTCAAGGGTCAAATTCAAACAAATAACAAGAATTATTTGGATGAATATGTCACTTTTACATATTCCTAAAGAGTACAAAAGGAATTGTTTTCATTTGTAAAAGGTATAAGTTAAAAGTGTGAAAATAGAGATAAAGCAGGGACCCATAGCCCTTCTGGAAATTTTTACACATGGTGACATTCTCTGAACAAGAAATTTTATTATTTCCTTCGCAACTTTGGGCATGTTTTGAAAGTGTTGATACTATTTTCTCTCCTTTTGTGTTTTATGTGCTGTTTTATTTGTTATTTTTATAGCAAAAATATTTATCTATCATCAAGCCACCTAAAGTGGTTAATTAAAAAAGTCCCAAAGTATATTTTAAATGTTGACACTAGTCCTATCTTATTTTTGTTCTGGCCATTGGTTTTATGAGAATTTAAGATGCTGTTAACATATTTGGAGTACCCTTAAAAGACAGGAAATGTTTCATATCTACTTCATCCAGGCTTTACTCAGAACTAATGTAGACTGTCTCCTTTCAGGTTTTTTCAAGGCAGGAGAAGAGACCTTGCCCATATTCACCCCGAGTCCCTTCCAAAAATCTGTAAGATAATTTTCAAGAGGAGTTTACTTTCCAAAGAGATCAGCTCTTGATCAAGACTGTTTTAAGAATGAATTTACCATGCTTTGCTAGAGAAAAGTTCTATATTTTGAAGATTATCTGCACAAAATTCACCAAACAAATGATTTCATAACCAACTTTAATTATTCCCAAGGAACTATCATAACATAACACCCCCATCAAATTAATGACAGGGATAGACAATCTGAAGATGAATCATTTAACTCGTCCTTAGCAAAACGGCAACAGAGTCTATTTTTGCATTATCTATTCAATTTGCTCCTAACAATGTAAAATCCTTGTACAAGCACAAAGCCATCTGCACTTAATTAATCACACAATCCACCCAAACATTATCAGATCCCAAGAGAATGAATACATCTATATAGCATATATATATATAGCATATAATATATATATACTATATATATAGTTAGAGTCTTCATGTATTACATTTAAATCAGAGCATATCTAAGTGATCTAGATAAAACAGCATTGTTCTGCCCAACCAATAAAATCCCTATTTTCAAGACAGCAGCACAGACAAACATAGGTTCCCACTGCAACTTTTTATCCTCTGGATACTGATTTTCCTCCCTAGAAAACAGTTTTCATTGAATTTTTTGGTACATATGATAGAAAAATTCTAAAAGACCTTGTTTATTATGAGGCCTGGCTTCTCGGCTCTCAGAGAGAACCAGAACACAGCACCTTAAGAAAAAGCCATTCATTGGTGTTCTGTGGTCACAGTTCAGCCATCTCTGTCTCATTCTGTAATAGCAGGAATGGCAGAGTTTGAAAAGTGTCCTTCCTTTTCTAGTCAGGAAATGGAAACCCAGAAGGGCTACCAGTAGGAATAAGTACAGTGAAAATCAATAACATTAAGTTTAGGACTGTGGGTGTAAGGCAAAGGAAATGATTATAAATCTCACTGTTGGACTCTGTTTCACAGTCTTTCCTGCCAGTAATCCTTTGGTTTCCAGGTTTTGTCATGTTTATTTGTTAGTCATGTTATTCCTTCAGGTTCACTTCCCGGGATCATTAAGTTATGTTATTGGAAAGACTCCCGCCTTGGGAACCTGGTGTTCCAGCTTCTAAGTCAAACTCTCCCAGGCAGAGTGGGCATGTTTGAAAGAAGCGCATGAGATAGATTTTCCCTGGAGTCTTTATCAGTAAAGAAACTTTGATTTTAGATCACCCAGCTAGATCAGTGTGTAGAGCATGAGACTCCTAAGAAGTTCTGATTTTCCAGTTCCATGGGGCAAATCTGAAGATGACTAAATTACATACACGTGCAATTAATTACTATAATTGGAATTATTTTTTGTCCCTTGTCAAGGGACAAAAAACTGTTTTCTCTTTACAGAAAGAATAATCTGGTGTTTAGGAGTTAATTGCAGTGAGTTCCATATTATGGGGGAAAATGGCTCATTTTGTAGATCCTAAAGCCTCCCTTTGCATTGATGTTAAAAGGTGGAGAAATGCAGACTCAGAAATGTTAGTTGACATTAAAAGTCATTAATTTCCCTATTCAATTCAACCAGGCACTGTAATATATTTATAATGGATACAGCACAGAAAACAGTAGGAAAAAATACTAGAATTTCTAACATTCTGGAACTTAAATCTAATGGATAAGAGATAAATACACCAAATAAATTGGTTATATTACACCTACAAATACAGACACAAACACTATATTTACATATCCCTATAGACATGCATAAATACATTATCCAAAGAGGGATTGGGGGAGAAGAAGAAAAGTAGGTATTTTGGAACCTGGAGGAAGGAAATATTTAAAACCGGGTATTCTCGGGGCCTCCCTGGTGGCACAGCGGTTGAGAGCTGCGCTGTGGTGCTGTCGGCAGCGCGCAATGCGAGTTCGACGCCCAGCCGGGGAGAATCCCACATGGTCCGGCAGACCTCTCCTGCCTCGCCTGCTGCTCCCTTCAGCAGTGTATTTCTGATCTGCCTGTTCTGCTCCCCACTCTGTCTCTGGTGAACCCTCTCGCTGCCCCACGCCTCTGGCCTCTACCCCAGCTTGTATGTATAAATAAATAAATCTTAAAAAAAATAAATAAAATAAATAATAAAATAAAATTGGGTATTCAGGAAGTCCTCCCTGCTCAGAGGGCCAGGAAGATAGAAGAGTTTGAACTGTGTGGGAATTTTGAAGAAACACTTCGGAATATAGAGCAGGTGGAAAGATTCTGAGCAGGATGTGGCTGAAGCTGAGTGAGAGCGAGAATTAGAGGTCCCTTTAGAGAGCTGAGGAAATCTGATCAGGCAGGGCCTTTAAGCTCTGACTTGAAGTGAGTTGTAAAGTCACTGGGGTCTTCTGGTCTGTGGAATAATTTGAATTATATTTGACAAGAATTATTCTGGCTAAAATTTTTAAAACAGACTACTGTAGGAGTGAGGGTTAGAAGCAGAGAGGTTTATCCAGTGTCTTTAGACACTTTTTCAGGCAGAAGAAATAGCAACACAATAGCTGGCCCCTTTACAAAAACAAAACAACCAAATCCTTTTACTGAAAAGTGTAACATTGGTCAACAGTGAGATCATTACTGAGTTAAAAAGGCCCTAATCTGTAGTATCTTGGTGTGCTGAATATGAATACAACCCTGAAAATGTTTTATTAGCTCTCTTTTTGAAGATATTTCATATAATTCATTTTACATGTTTCACCATGTAAATTTACCCAGTAGGACTGCAACAACATCCTAAATCAGCCTAGAATGATGTAATATTGCATCACATTGCATAATACCATCATGCACACATCATCCAGCGTTGACTGCATCATTTTCTGATGCAATGCAATACTATTGGCAGGCGGCTGCTGAAGTAAGCTGACGTCAGCAGTGCACTATAGAAAGCCCTGTTTGAAAGGTTGAGCATTGAAAATATTTCAGACTTTGTGCGAGACAGTTGAAGCTACTGTTCCATAGAACTGTTATTCTTTTATCCATTTAGGCACAATACAGAACAGGAATGCCTCAAAAGTGCGTTAATAGCATGGACAATTTCAGCTCTATTTGTGGAGAAATGACATTTGCCAACCAGAAGAAAAGTATCAATTCTCAAGTGAAGACGGCTTATCATCTTTACTCCAGATGCAAGGTTGGTGACCAAGACAAACCTTGGGCCCCGCATATATGCTGTGCTACATGGACAACACAGCTTTCACAGTGGTTAAATGGCAAAAGATCATCAATGCCGTTTGCAGTCCCCATGGTATGGAGAAAGCCAAGCAACCACATAAAAGACTGTTCCTTCTGCTTGGTTCCTCCTCTTTCCAGCACAATAACGAAGCAAAAGAAGTTGAGAATAGTCTACCCAAACATTCCATCTGCATTGAGATGACCTGTTCAACAACTTGCTGCAGGGTGATGGGAAACAAGCATGGAATGCTTTTTGCTTGGTGTCTACAAACTTTCTTGGGACTGTTAGGGCAGGAACTAGTAGAAGACATGCTGATGAATTATCAGAAACTTGGCTGCACTATGTCTCTAAAGATCCACTTCCTTCATTCCCATCTGGATTTCTTTCCTGAAAACTGTGGTATGGTTAATGATGAACATGGTGAATGTATTCATCAAGATATCGCATCAGTGGAACAAAGATAGCAGGGAAAATGGTCCACTACAATGCTGGCTGACTACTGCTGGACACTCCCCAGAGATGCTTCTGAACAGCCGTGTAAGAGACAAGTGAAGAAATCTAAGAAGTAGTCTATGACTTGATTTTTTACAGGTATTAACTATAGGCCTTACTACTGGCATGCATTTTGTGATGTAAACATCAATTTATTGCAGATTACAAAAAAAACTAGAGCCAAAATCAGAATTTGACTGTAATATTCTTGTTGAGCACATACAAATTGACAGGAAATGACTAATTTTATTTCAGTAATATGACTTTTGTAAAAATTTGTTCACCAGTGTAATCAATGATCAATTATTGTATCAAAATCAGTTTCATCATATCAAAATGAAGTCAATAGAGGTGAAAAATGCATGTTCTTTAACAAATTACCTAAGTCCCTATCCTTCATTTGCTATGTCATCCTTATTTACATATATTTTTCTATTTAGTAAAATTGATAAAAATGATAAGTGCAGGAAAAAAAAGAAAATGCCCAAAGGATTGACATTTAATGCAGTTTCTTTTATCTTAGTACCCACTACTAATTAAACATAGGACTAAACACTAAATTTCTGGATATTAAATAATACAACTCAGTATACTGAATCTTGGAGAAAGAATCTTTAAAAATGTATAAACCATGAGTAAAGAACACAAAAAACATGTTATATTGAACCATCCCAACATTCTAGAAGATAGATGGAGATAAAACAAAACAAAAAAAAAACCCAAAAGACTTTGGGATTTTAGAGTACCTACCCCCTGTTTCAGAGCAAATAAATACCAGACATCAATTCAGATCCTGGTGGCTAATTCTAGATCCCTCATTTGCTCCTTACATTACAGTAGTCATGATCTTATTTGAGAATTTTTTTCTTTAAATTCTTCAAAACAGGGATTGTGTGGCCAATCATCTAAAAACCTAAAAAATGTTCTGTACTGTCAACAACGTGTCTTGACATGACCAATTTCTATTCTAGTGGTTTGTTTGCTGAATTTCTGGAAAAGTGTTGCAGGAATAGTAGAAGACACTAATTGAAGTCTACTGATGAATTTCTTCTGAATTTGAATGGAAGCAAAAATTTATTTAATAATAATAAGACTAAGAAGAAACTCCAAAACTGTGTCCTTCCCTTAGTGTCTTCTGATCAATACTTCACCCTTCAGTATCCTCTGTATCTTTCCTTTATAATGAAACTGTGATTCACATTCATTCAATAAAACTTATCTTGAAAGGCAGGAATACATTTTTGTATAATACACAATCACTGCAGAACAAGTCTCTGTCCCCCCTCACCCTCCCCAAAAAGAAGAGTTAGAAAAATGTTTCAAAAAATAATTCTGAATTCTCATGAAAAATATGCAGTTTTTCACTCCCCAAATCTAGAAGTTAAATAAATCTCATTTCAAAATTTTACTTTATTTTGTGAAGAATTACATTACAGTTTTAATTTAAAACAAGCAACATAATTAAAAAGTCCCTGCTTATATTTTTTAAAAGGTCAGTGTCAAAAGTTGACACAAGAAAATGTGTTTCAAATCATAACTTTTAAATTCAAATTCCACTTTTAACATCTCTCTCAAAGTCAGTCACTGCAGGAGTGAAGTACTTCAGGGATTTTAGAACTGAAAATATATCTTAACGCAAAATATGCCACTAGCAGTATTATTTAAAAACTCAAGAGAGAATCTGCCATTATTTGAATTTCTTTAAGTGTGTAAATATGTTTTAAAATGCATTGAAGTTCATTGGACAAATTTAGCTGTATCTTTCTGAATTTACTATAAAGACAAAAAGATACTTTAAGAGGATGAACAAAAACTGATTAATCTATAAAACACCACAAATTAATAATTTATCAGGGCTCTTACTAGAAATGTGTTCCATATAATTTAGAGATCTATTCTGTCACTTATTGAATGAGTGTATTTACAATATTTAAAAGAAAAATTCAAAGTTCTATCTGTAGTGAGATACAAGATATTTTCCTTTTGGTTCTTTTCAATGTATTTTATATTCCCATATCTACACATATAATATACACACACACACACACACACACACACACATATAGAACATACATATATATCTTTACTCACAAATAAAATGAATGTATATATTTACAGTCTTAACACAAAACTCAAAATTGAGCTTTTATAATGCTTTATTAATATAATGCTACTTATTTTGTGCTTCTTTGTCTATTCCAAAGTTTTACTCTCTAAGTCCACTTAGTGCAGGACTAGTTTTCCTGTCATGTCAAACATAACTTAGGGAAGCAGATGCTCAATTCAGTCTCAATAAATGTATTTGCTAATTAAAATTATAGAAAAAATGGACTCATTCACCCTTCTATACCTTTACAATAAGAATGAAATGTGTAGCACTCGTAACAACATCTTCCAAAACTTAAAAATAAGGTTAGTCAATAAATTATATAAATTTTATATCAATATTTTAAGCCATAGTAATCACAAGGAGAAAAGACTTCCATGATTTGCTTCCATATATCTTTGCACAACTATTTAGAGTTAGTGCAATGTGTGGTGAGCAACAATCAACAGAGATTGCTAGTACAAAGGGATTTTCTCATATAAAAAAATAAGGCAATAAAGGAAATGCTATTTTTAAACCAGAACAAGATGAAAAATACACACCAACAATGATATTCAGAGAAAGAAGAGTAAATAGAGTTGATCCTGCATTTCACATAGTTTTATAATTCATTAAGAACTAAGAAACTAAAGGAAAACACAATTAAATGATAAAAAAGAGAAATCTTAAGATAAAATTTTTACTGTGAACCTGGAATGAAATTAAAACTACAGAAACATTTGAAAAGGCATGATGAAACAAATCTCAATGTACAGGTGAAAAGTGTACCTATATAATATATACATCAATGAGTCTGTACTTCTATCATCTATATGTAAGTGCATAAATTTAACACATATTTGTAAATACTGCTTATAAGTAAGGACATTTTTCCTATATGTAAAAATAGGTTGTAAAAAACTGACATTGAGGTATATTTGCTTAGCTAAATATGAAAAATAGTATATATGGTAAAAATGTCATCATAATATTAGATACAGATAAATCTAGGTATATCACTTTGAATAATTTACCCAATTAGCAAATCTATGAGCTTAGCTGAAAGTTGCTTTCTTGAAATAACTTTCTGCTCTCTCATTCGTGTTCAATGCTTTTTCTCTAAACTACAGGGTTAGTCACATCATACTGTGTTTACATTTCCCCTACGAAAGTATAAACTTCTTGAAGAAGTAGATTGTACCTCTTACTGTCCTACAGTACCTTTAGCATAATGTTTTACAAAGTCACTGTTTTCTTGAGTGAATAAGTGAAATTTACTTGGCAGGATCTAGTGATTAATGGAATTCTTAAAAACTCATCTAATGAATGACATTACAAAATGAATAATTTGAATAATGCTTTTTTCTAATTTTAAGATTTCAGAGTTGTCAATAAATATGCAACAAGTGACCAAAAAAATGTTTCAAAAGCTAGATTTTCTCCATATTTAGAAACATAGATTGCAGTATCCAGAAATCCAACTATGTTTTCATAAGAGGTTGATTCCTAAGATAATGCTATGACCTACCATGAAAATTCCAGTGGTTCTTCACTCTCAATTTGATAGATGTGCAATAGTTGTATTCAGGACAGAGCTAGAGTGTGACATTCTGATTGAGTTACTTCATCTCAGATGTATTAACCACCAGAAGCCCAATATATCTTCATAATGATTAGAATCATGTTTCTTTCATTTTCTAATTAAAGACCTGATTATATTTATGACAGTTAGAGAATTTAATATGTGCATGTTTACTTAGTTGAAAAATTAAATTCAGCAGCTCACCTACTATTCACTACAGTTTTTATAATAAGAAAAATGTAAGTAGTCTTAATGTTATTCTAGCAATATGAATTAGATGAATATTGTTTTGTTTTCATTATATGAGGTGGGAGAGAAAACAGATAGACCTGAGAATAGGATTTAGAGAAAATGAAAAGAATATAGCCTTTTAGAAATTGATTAAAGCTGGAATTAAATGAAAACAATAATATATACTAACCAGAATAAAGTTACTTGATGCACAAAAATTTTGAAATTAGTGTAACAGATTTCAGGGGTATGAATGCAAATATGATTTAATCATCAAATTTGTATTTTGAATTTATTCTAGAAAGAACATAAAGTTATTGACTTATAAGTAAACTTTTTTAAGACAATATAATAGAATTCATATTTTGAGTAGTCAACTAATCCTTAGTGAATTTCTGAGGAGAAAATGATTGCATTGGTTAAATGTGATTTTAAAATGTGATAATACTAGGTAATATTTTCAAAATGAATATGGAAATCAAGAGACCCTTGTTTTCCTCCTGATTTTAAAAGAAAATAAAACATCATGAGGAGCTCCATATAAAAAGTATTGTGGGGTCAAAGTATTGGACATTTGTGTTCCTTGGAAAGGCAGTTTTATTCCTGTCCTTTTCCTCCAATTAACTCCAGAGTTAAAGACTCTACATTACTTTGTTTCCATAAAACTTTACTAATATCCAACACCATACCAGCAAAATCCAGCCTTAGGAAACATTTGTTGAATATCGCTAATTAATATTTTCCTTTTTCTTTGTAGATAATTAATACAGTTTGCCTCCCTAACACTTATTAGTTCTTCAAAGAAAAAGCCAAGAACTCATGTCCATTTATATATCTAGTTTTGTGAATTAATTGATATGTACTGTCTTTTGAATCACACTAAATAAAATTGTGCTTACCTTTGCTAGTTCATGTCAGATGCCAAAGATTGCCACACTGGAGGAATACTCTTCCGGTAGAGAGACAACATATTTCTAAATGAGAGGGCTTTTTAAAGCTTCTGATTATCATTCAAATATACCCAGTTGTCCAAATTTCAGATTTGCCACAAAATTAACAGATAGTAGTTACAAAGGATTGATAACAGTAATCTATCATGAAGAGTTAAATTGGACTTCATGAGTTGTGTCTTTACCTTGCCTTAGTGCCTCCACTTCCTTGAGGTGGAAATACTTTATACAGAACAAAAAAAGAAATAAGAAAATGAGAAGTTATCTTGAAAATGATATTTACAAGAGTATCATTTATTTGCTTATTATAATAATAATTTGCTCGCCTTTTATTTCCATTGACTATAAAATCACAAAATAAAGTAGGAACTTGTATGTTGGATATTATATTAACTCCACATGTAATGAATTATTAGATATTTAAAACTTCTTATAGCTACTTAGAGCATTAAAATGAACTATGTATATAAATTAGCTACTCATTCATTCCGCTGACATATAAATGTCCATTATTGATATTGTAGCAGACATGAAGAACTATATGTCACAGAAGACCTCAATCTAGGGAGAAAGACAGATAGCCTATTTTATTACACTTAAATAATCATTTGAAGACGTGAGCACTTATTTAGAGAAAAATATAAGAGGGGCTCTTAGCCCCGATTCAGGTTGCGAGTGTGGTACTTCAGGTTTTTGTTAATAAAAGCTTCAAATGATTTTTTCACTATAAAAGTCATGAAAGAGAGCCAAAAATGTCAAGTATAAAAAAGAAAAAATATAAGTCATCAATAATCACATCATAGAGAGTTGAGCTGCCTATTGAAGAACAGGAAAATGGAGCCAGAAGAAAAAGAGAATGTGTGGACCAGGCATGTACAAAGGCAAATAGGTGTGATTTGGCCCCACAAAATCATCAAAAGATACTAAAGCAGGGGGGTCAGGGACACAGTGTGTGTTACACAGAATGTCAACCAGACCAACCCATCTGTCTCTTCGGAGAGGGCCACTGGGACATCAAAGGCAGAAGACAAGCAGGAGAAACGCTTTCTCCCTGTAGGCCCAGATGAACCCCCATGTAGCAGGAGGTGCAAAGTGAGTGGGTGGATATTCACCAATCTCCAAGGGGCAGAGGCTCAGAAGGAAACAAGTCTACATATCATTTCCCCTCAGAGATAAACTATTTTAGCCTTCAGTTAGGCAATAAAGGTTGACCTATTTCAGAAGCTTGCATGGTGATAATTATCTCTGCCTCCTATGTGGGACTGACTTTTACAAAATATTTTCACCTATTCATTTCTTTAATTCTTCATAAGAGTATTTAAGACTAGCAGGAATATTTCACACATTTGACCACCACTGCAACAAAGTCTCAGAGAGTTTGCCTCAAGGTCAAAGAGTTTTGAAATATCAAGATTAGAACTAAAGCCTCTGTTTCCCTCTTTTCTGTAGAGAGACTTGGCTATTTTAAGTCCTATCAGTTTTCTGTAACACACAGATTTGGGGATTAGGAAAGGTGAAGGGAGTTGAAACTGCTCTCCAAATAATTATTATGATTTTTTTTCCTTGCCTTCATATATCCAAATAATCACTTTAATTCTCCATTTTGTTGAGTAGCTATATCATTAAATATATGTATCTATGTAGCTCCATCATTAACCCATTTAATTTTTTGAAAGGTTATAGGATTAATAGAGAAAGAGAAAAGGAATGATAAACTCTATTTTTCCAGATGCATTTGTAAGCTTTTCAATAGTGACATGAATATGAATATTTCATAATTGCATATTTTCTTTTTGAGGACCAATAGTCACTTTAATATAGAAGCCATTAATAGAATTACCAGATGGGTGCTTTATTTGCTTTTAAAGTGGGTTACAAATAGTAGCAATTAGTCACTGATGAAGACCTCTAAGTTGAGAGGTTTTTCATAATTCAGCACCATGATGATTTTGGTATCATCTGTGAAACAATAAATACAAAAACGTTTGTAAAAAGCAGCATATGTCTTGACAATTTTCTAATTATCTGAGTGTAAAATACTCAATTCTTCTGCACAGACGGAACTTTTTCACATAGCACATTTTTACTCTAAAACCTACAAAAGATTACTAGAAATTAGTGAGCCCAAATTTCCACAATTTGTTTTTATCTGATTCTTGCCAGTGAAAGCCCAGAGTTATATTTACTTTTCCCACAAAAAGAGGTAACTGCTTATACAAAAAAAAATCAGGGGGGAGGATGGGTGTTGAATTGAAAGCTTAATTTATTCAGAAATAGCATTAAAACTAGATTCCACACTTCTCAGTGAAAATAAGAGGGGAAGGGTGCCAGATGGAAATTGGCCAAATGGTGTTCTTTTAGGAATTGTGTCTAAGTTATCCTGAAGGGGGAAAAATAAAAGGGAGCGAGAGAGAGATTTCAGCAGTATGCCCTGAAAGTTTCCTGGTTTTACTTACCAATAATAATAATTTTTAAAATGCAGAAATTTGTTATTAAAGCATCCTGTTCTTAACAAATCCATAAGAAAAATTGCTGAATATTTTAGAATAGGGAATGCTATTTATAGTCTTTTCTATGATATTTGGAATTTATCAAATGTATTATTTCTCCAGAGTCAATAATAAATGCATGTAAACCCTTTTGAACATAATTGTTCATTTAGTCAGTACTGGCACCTCTTCTATCCATCCCACAGCCTTTGTACATGTTTGGATCTCACTCTTCTGCAGACACCAACACAGAGATGTATATGATGCCCACGTCTCCCTCCCACATCAGCTAAGAAAAGGAGCCTCTCATGTCTCTCCCCCAGAGAGCCCTGTGACTGTACGAAGTTTTGCTCCTTCAGAAAAAAGAAACCTGGGGGCCTCCCTGGTGGCATGGGGATTAAGCACTATCATCACTCTGGCCTGAGTTCGATCCCCAGCCAGGGAGCTGACCCACATGGCGCAGAAGACCTCTCCTGTCTCGCCAGCTGCTCCCCTCAGCAGTGTATTTCAGTCAGCACACTTGTTCTGCTCCCTACTCTGTCTCTGGTGAATCCCCTCATCCCCTACACCTCTGGCCTATACCCCAGTTCTTGTATGCATAAATAAATCTTAAAAAAAAAAAAAAAGAAATGTGGGTTGAGATCTCTTTTGCTTGATACTAATCATCAGAGTATCCATAAATTTATGCTCTAACTTAGCTTCTCACGGTGTGATTTTAAATATATTAAGATCAAATAGCCTGTCCAATAACCCTTCTTATCGATTAGAATTTTACCAGAAATCACCAAATTTTCATTTTTTGCAAAAGAATAATGTCACAGCATGTGCTGGGTCAGGTCTGGCATGCATGTGACATTTAATCAGAACACATTAGTTCATTATATATTTAAAAATGCACCAAAATCCAGAAATATAATTGTGTTTTTGTACTTCATGTAGAAAGCCTAGCTTTATATCCAAATCTTAAGTAATTATAAATAGTTAGTTGGAGCTGTAAATATAACATTATCTTTACATTTTATTATTAAAAATCCATTCTATTTTGGTGGGAAGCTCATGACTGCCATTCGTTCATACCTGATATGATCATATATTGTCCTTTAAATGGTAATTTACAAACATACTTCCATGGTCAACACTTTGACCATAAATGACATTTATTACACAACATATGGATTCTTGGGGTTCCCTGCTTCAGAAAAAAAAAAAATAGAAGAATGTCTTGCACTGCTTTGTTCCAAAGGAATATGAGTGTCAGGAGAAGGATGCCCTGGTTTTATTTGTATTTCATTGTTCACACTTTAGGAAACTACTGACAAAACAACTAGAAAATTCTGATGTATTAATCCCATTAATAAAATAATTTAGGATTCAAGTGAAATACTTCTAGACTTAAACATAACTTCCAAGTCATTTTAACAGTTCTGTGCATACTCACACAAATACACTCACATAAATATATGAAGAATATTGACTCAAATTTCCAAAACTTGTAACTCTGTAAAAGCTCCCCAAGCATGTAGTATTTGTGTCACCATCTACAAATGTGAAGAGGATTGCTGGTGATGGTAACAGCGTTCCAAATCCCAGAGCATCCAAAGGATACAAAAACACTAATCCAAAAGGATACATGCACCCGTATGTTCATTGCAGCACTGTTCACAATAGCAAAGGTATGGAAGCAACCCAGATGTCCAAAAATAGATGATTGGATCCAGAAGATGTGGTACATATACACAATGGAATACTATTCAGCATGGAAAGAAGATAAACACATGCAATTTGCAGCGAC